>JABWIB010006677.1:6745-21561 GCA_016617825.1 Platyplectrum ornatum
CTGCCGACGCTGCTTTCTGTGTCGCTCGTGTAGCTAGTTTTTGCAGCCATTTTGCGCAGTGCCGAGCCGCACAGCTTCTCCCCTTCTTCCTAATGGGATCATGTGGTGGTTTCCTCCCAATGTTACCAGGCCACTCAGCTGCTTCCACCGGCTCTTATAACCATTCATCATCAGGAGGTGGCTTCACCCTGCTGAGCTCTTCCGCACTATACACGGGGCTGTACAGACTCATCAGATGCACTGGCCATCCCATGGGCATAAACAATGCCTTCCCCTCTTCCACTGTGTTGGGCATCACCATCTCCTTCACCCCACAACAGTAACAAGTCATAGCCAGACATCTCCCCTTAGTCACCACTACTTTTTCAAGAGCATTTATTTTAAACATTTTTTTGTATCCTTTTATCCTGCTAATACTGACAGAGTATGCCTCATTATTCTAAATAATAAGATAACAAATGATAAAGAGTCCTCTTATATTGGAATACAATGTTTATGAGCTCCATTGTTAAAGTTTGTGATCACCAACTGTTAATAGAGAGGTACCTCTTCATAGTGGAAATATTTAGATAATATACATGGAGAATATTTCTTAGGAATCTAATTATATAATCTTCTTGATAAAATATTGCACAATTTTATGCTAGTTATTGAAATAATACATTAATGTTACTTTATGACGATAGATATGTTGAAAGTAAATATTGTTTCCAGTAATTTAAGATAGTTTGGGTTATATTTGCTAAGCGGTGAGATTTCAGTGAGATTGGAAAGTGGGGATGTTGCCCATAGCAACCAATCAGATTTGAATTCACATTCTCCAGTGTTTAAAATAAACTGAGAGGTTGAATCTGACTTATTTACTGAAATGAGCGGTGTCACATTAGTAATATATACTGTGATAGCAGGATGATGAGGAATCTGTTATTAGCTTTTCAGTAATGATGAGAAGCCAGAACATGGGGTCGAACTGTGAATAACGCAGCTTTCATAGAGTGCAGAATAGTCTGGCATGGGCACTTGTATTTGATTGCAGCAACGCAGGAAGACATAACTTTGCTTTTCCATCAAAATGTTTAACGGAGCATAGTGTGTACCAGAAAAGTGCTTCCATTATGGACCCTTTCACTCTGAAGGACCTGATTGTCTAGACATTGTAAAGAGGGACTCCAAGAGAAAAATCCCAGCTGTTATAATGTTTGTATTTGTCATCCATGAACGGTCACAGAGCTTTTCATTGTTTGAGAAGGACACTTGTACATCAGTAAACACTGTATATTAGTTCTGATGACATCTGTGGAAGATCTGTATATATAACTATCACAATGAACTTTCAGAACACCTGTCTCTCTCTGCTTAGAGACTCTGGGCTACATTTACTAAACTGCGTAAAAAGAAAAAAATGGAGATGTTGACCAGCAATTATGTTTTTGAAGTACATCTACCAGTCCATGTACAACAGTAAAGGATGCACAGATTCCAGGGACATCTTATGTATAACTTTCACAATACCGGCTAAGGTTGAAGCAGCCACAGCGGAACAGTATTTATGGAACACCACCACTTCCAACTCCTGCTCTGTCAATCTCTACACTGGATACCTATTGCCTTAAGAGTTCTCTTCAAACTGCTCACCACCACCTATAAAGCTCTCTCCTCTTCTTCTGCTCCCTACTGCTCCTCGCTCATCTCTGTCCACACTCCCTCAGTCCCCTCCGCTCTGCTAATGAACGCTGCCTCACTTCCCAAATGATCACCACCTCTCATGCACACATCCGGGACTTCACCCAATTCACCCCCCTCCACTGGATCAGCCTACCCTAACCTATTAGGCTATCTACCACCCAAGCCTTTAAAAGCTCACTTAAAACCCACTTATTCAGATTTTCATACCCCTCCATTCTTCACCAGTGCAGTGTGAGCGCTGTCTGTGCCTGACTAAATTAAATATGAATGAGCAGAATAACTGCCCAATTTTGTTTTAGCATTGGAACAAATAATTTGGCTGAGGAGCATACAATGAAGTTTTAAGAGATCATTCGACATCTTTTGACATTTTCTTACTGTACGAACTGGCCTCTAGTTTCCTGTGAATCGTTTCACAAACGAAATCATCACTGCAATGACATGCTCATCCACAAGGTGGCAGTAAGCAAAAATATGAATTGGAATTGTTGCATAGAAGATCTTGTGTTAGTACACACTTAAGATTTCTGACAGTGTGAACCTTGAGGAGGTGGAACTGTCAGCTGAAGCTGTTTATATAAAGCAGTTATGTAGACAAAAGTACTGAATGAACTTGTACAGCATCCAAATGTTCCCCTCATTTAGAAGGCTGATTCCCGATACAGGAGGGCTAAGGGACCTGGTACTTCAGTCTATGTAGAATGTGTTATATTAGTATATCAAAAGACTTACATCAGCAAAGGTTCTTTAAATGATCTCGATCCAGCATGTTCTTAAATAAGAAGCATGTTTGACTGTAATACACATGGATGTCTGTCCAATGTAATTTCATATTCTGCATTTTATAAATAATGTTTAATATTGTTGGTTTATTTTGCTATTTGTGTTGATTGCAGAGCTGTGCACTGTATGCAGTGTTCTTTGGATGTCCTCTGAATTGTCACTGAGCTGAGTGACAGATAGTAGAAATAAGTAGGCCAAGGGATATATATGGTCGATCTTTTGACATTAAGCCAGAGGCCAAGAGCAGAGGGGATTGAAGTGATTTATTGCGGCTTTCATTTATATCAATGTAATGAAAACAAAGTTACACCTGAACGATAGCTGATTTATCACTAAAGCTGTTAGAGATCCATCAATCACGATTACGCTGTATACACTATAAATGAGACTAATGATTGCCTAAACACTTAGACCCTTTATATGAGATGGACCTTGCTGTTGAAATCCATCATAAATGGAAGATCGTGGACAGATATTGAGGGAAGTTTTTTGTAAAGCCTTCAGGTCCATTCTAATAAAAAAACTATTTATTAAAGGCATAACGTTTACTTAATGTCACCCACTAGCAGAGAACGTTTATAATTGTATGTTGCCAGTGCTCCAGAGACCTAAAGCCCTGAATTCTGAAGGAGATGTTTGCTGGGAAGATGATGTGATACACAGGAGGAGGAGGTGATTGTCAGTGGGTAAGTACTTAACCAAAAACCACCTTTTTCAGAAAGGTCACTCAGCACTATAGACCCCATCCAGAATTCAGAATTCCCACCAATCGCTGTGGATTAAAATTGGATAGCGGATTCCTTTTTTAATCATACCATGTTATGTTAAATTGTAAAGCGCTACGTAATCTGATGGCGCTATATAAAAACCTGTTAATAAATAAAATAAATAATTAAATGACCCATCTAGTCTAGTGACATAAAGGACAGAGAGAGGTTGGCATAAGTGGATAACTCGGTCCAGATGCTGGAATATGATGTAGGTTGTACATTGCTGTACATTGTACATTGAGTAGGGGAATATTTAGGCTATAGGGATTTTGTCCTAGCTGTAAAATCACTAGTCTAGTAGTTCCATTTAATCACAAATTTTACTCTTTAAACTGTTTTATTTCACATTTACATCATCTACAGAGATGAACCCAGAACTCTATGTGGAAGCATTAGAGAGACACGATAAATCACTTTTTTTACTTTTTGGAAATGCCTTCAGTGACTTTCCATTTCTGTCTATCTAACAGAAGTTCTTCAAAAGACAAAGATTTTCATAAAAGTATTAGACAGAACTTTTATCTTGTCAAGGTCATAGAATATACACCGGAGCTATCCACACAGTATGAATACTAATGGCTCATTTAAAAAGAATTTCAAAAACTATTTACATTCACCTATTTAATGTATTGTAAAACATGAATACTTACTGAATACTTGAGCTTTGTAAATGGATTCTTCATTACATAATTTTCTGCTTTAGGCCTTATTATGTTTTGTTCATAAATAAATACATTTTTTGATTCTTCCCATTATTTATAAAATCCAGACTATTTTTCACCTTTTATACTTAATGCATAATACTTTAATATAAATATGAACATCAATATGTCTGTTCTTTTTGGAATAAAGGTTTATTTATTTTACTGTTGATTATTTTTCATAAATATTTAAACTTGGCATTAAAAGTGAGCAAAGTGTGGATTTCGAAATATAGGTATAAGAATGTATCACTTAAGGCATGCAAATATAGAAGTGGCACGGTGACAATTTACACTGTGCCACTGTAAGATATAGTTATCCGATTTTCTGTTTTTCAGGACATCTCGGTAGGAAAAAAGAGATGTGGGCTTGTGCAGCACATGAAGCTTGTGCAGCGTGCAGATCATTCGAAGAGGTCTAACAGATTAGTGCTGATGTGTACCCTGCTTTAGTAATACTCTTACACACTTGTCATGAGACTTAATCTGTGTCATCTAATTGTCTGCAGTTTCTGCCTTGTTGTATACCTGGTGGATGAGTGTGTAATTGCAGCCTAGTACTGCAGCAAAAGCTTCTGGGATTGTTCACACACATGAAGTTTGTGCAGCGTGCAGATTGTTTGAAGAGGTATTTTAACTGGTTAATTGGTTAATTGGTGACGATGTGTACCCAGCTTTAGTAATACTCTAACATACTTGTCATGAGACTCACTCTGGGATCTAATTGTCCACAGTTCCATGGTCTGCCAGAGGGGTCATCAGACTCTCTGTCATTTGCAACAGTTGCTGTACTGTCTCATGAGTCTAGAATAACATGTTTAATTATCCTGAATTCAGGACACCAGCACTCCTGACATAATGACAAACCCTGCCCTGCACTGGGATTATTGTCTCCTGACTTTTTTGTGAATGTGTGAACATTTGACCTTTCCCAGTACTTTATTCATGGACACCCCTGGACAAATCTCTGCAACCATCTGTAAACATTCACTTATAATAACTTCTCTGTGGATGCTTTACATTACTCCCTTTGTATTATAACCAGGTCAGCGATATTCAACCTGCAAGGTTTTTCGGCTCTGCTACCTCCTGCATACCTCCCAACAATTAGCCGGGGGAGATCGAGACCCATTGGCCCCGGCCCGCTCAAGCTCCGCCACCGGACCCGCCCAAACTCCGTCCCTGACCTACCAATAACAGCCCGCCCCGCACAGGCCACTCCCTGTCCTGCACAGGCCACGCCCCCTTTCGCGTCACGAACAGCAATTTTATTGAATAAAAAGTGTTGATGCATGGCAGTTTGTCCCCTTATTGGGACAGTCCTGCAAAAGCGGGACAGTTGGGAGGTATGCCTACTGTGAGTTACCTGCTTTGCTCTGGACTTGTATGCTCTAGTCATAATATATGTCCGTGACCAGTGTTGCTAACTATAAAAGAATAAATAAGCAACTGAGGAGTAAATACAAAGCCCAAAATAAAAGCTCAACTTAAAACTATGTCTATGTCTGTGTCTATGCCCCAGCCTCTTACCTTTTAATGCATGTTATACCTGGGTTGCCAACTTTTGCACATGAATATCAGGGAGATTGTGACAGCACCATCATGTCTCTGCACAAAAGGGGTGTGTCCTATGCAAACAAAGAGTGTGTGTCCAGTAAAGAGCTCCACCCATGAGCATATTTAGCGCTGCCAGGTAAACTATTTATCAATAAAAATGGCTGCATCATGATTTACTGATTGTCAAATTGTCAGTAAATTAACACTTTGAGTATTTATTGTGAAGACTGTAAATAAGAGCACCCATTATCTTAATACAATTAAAGCATTTCTGTGTTCTCTCATCATACGCCAATTACTTTTGAACTGACTTTGAGCATCAGGGAGATTGCCGAACACTTCAGGGAGTCAGGGAGATCAGCCACTTATCAGGGAATCTCCCTGATAATCAGGGAGAGTTGGCAACTATGAATTTGACACTGCTGACAATGAAAACACTGTCCTGTCATCAGTAATGAACCCTGCAATTCATAAACCAAGTCTAAAAAACACGTATGGGGGAAAAAGCGGCAACTAAAGCAATTGACAACTAGAAAGAACTGGAAAGAAGGGAGGACATTTACATTTACATGAAATCTCTGAGTACAGCTTAGGTTTGGGAAATATGTCTACGTTCTACGTTCTCCCTGACAATCCTGGAGAGTCAGCAACTATGCTCTACGATTTAAAGAGTAGGGGTGTGAATATTTGAAAGCGGTGCTGTGGAAAATTAGAAGTAGTGTCATGGAAATGTACTGCTATACAATAAAGGTTTATAATTGTAATTTTTACAGAAAAGAATACACTAATGCAGAGGTTCCCAAACTTTCTCAGTCGAGGCGTCCCTAGGGTCTTCCATAATGTTTCAAGGCACCCCTAAGACAAAATAATTTCCCATTTTTTAAGTTTTTGAGTCAGAATAGTGTAATAACTATTCAGGTAAAGACAGAAATACTTCAGGTTGATATCAAATCTTGTGTTACCCCTAAACAAGACATGAAATTGCACTTCTGAGTAACTCTAGCAACGTGGCACCATGTCGGAAAAAACATTCCGTGGCACCCCAATGAGAGCTTTGCGACACCCCAGGGAGCCACGGCACACAGTTTGGGAACCACTGCACTAATGTCTGTTTCTGGATGTCACAAAGTAAAAGAACATTACTGCTGTTGCTCTATTAAGTGATGTGACCTATATTCTCTGCATTGCACTTATTTTGTAAACAAATATAATGATTGATTATGATTAACATTGAAGAATTCGAAGAGGCCGCTTAAATCATTGGTAAATATTACTAAATATGTGTATGCTGGAGGAATGTTGTATGTAACACTCCAACCTCAATTGACGCTCATTTAGGTTTTCATTGAGCGACATATGGTATGTGTCAATGGATAACCGCAGAGGCAGGGAAATTCAAGAGAAATGTGAAAGCGAAGAAACAGATGCACATCGCAGCCACCTGCGGCAACATTCATTGACACAAAATACCACATGGATGCTCACGGTGACGCTTATTGATCACCTCTGGCTGAACCAAATAAAAAGTGTTCATTTACATGGATATACTGCTAGTCCAGGGCAGGTCTATAAGGATACACTGGCAAGCACCGCATATGTTTTACATAATAGGAATATTTACACAATGGTTAGTATAGTTTAATGGCTTCTATAAGCTGGCCATACACAATAAGATAAATTGTTCCAATCGAAGGATTTTTCAAGAGTGGGTAAAACCATGATGAATTGCAGGGAAGGTAAATTTTATTAATTGCAATCAGCATTACAGGTGAGAGATGATGTTTCCAGCACAAGTGTAATAACAGTGTAACAGTAACGCTGGTCAGTATCTGTGTGCAACATGCAATAATAAAGTATTCTCCCTGCATGCACACACTGACATTCATTTTACCCTCCCCCCTGCAATTCATCATGGTTTCACCCACTCTTGACAAATCTTTAGATTGGAACAATTTATCTTATAGTGTATGGCCAGCTTTACACATTACTGGAAATTAAGTGTTCACAAGGATAAGGAATCGGTTACAGGCTGATCTGCTTCGTATGATAATGCATAACGGTGTCCCTTGCTTCTTAAGCTTCCTATGCCCACCTACAGTGCAGGGATTAGCATGATAATGAGGTAACTCGGCTCCTCATAAGTTGTGACATAAGTTGTAAACATACAAAACCTGCCAGTGCAGATGTTACTAGTGACGTGCAAGTCTGGATCCAGTCTATTGTTACAAACAAGTGTCGGCATTACAATATTCTGTTAATGACCAATGTCCTGATCCCAAAGTAATCTTTTTTTTCTAGGTACACAATTTTCTGTGCCTCCCCCAGGACAAACCTTGCACAGATAGTAAAATGTGCAGTTGCACTTTATTGCTGCACCTGTTTCCCCCTGTGGAAGAGTGTCATAGGAAAGGATCCATATAGAAAGTCCACATCCCAGACCATAGTTCCCCCAGCTTAGGCTTAAATCCTTACACATGGAGAGAAGGCCCCATGTATGCAACTTTGAGTTTATAGTAACCAGTTTGGGGCATGCACAGTGTCATTCTCACATACTATACCCATATTACAGGCGTTGGATGACCATTTTTAACATTCATGGACAGATTATCATGGCATGCTATCTGTGTATACATGGAGTGTGCAACTCTGCATCACACCCACAAAAAAACTGCGGGATTGGAAAAGTGGCCAAGTAGCAACTAATCAGATTCAAGCCCACATTTCCCGGTATCTAAATTCAAACTGCACTTGAATCTGATTTGTTGCTATGGGCAACATCCCCATTTTACCAATCCCCAGTTTAGGCCCAGACGTGAATTCACCAGGGCAGATCCACCATGAGGAGGGGGCTCCACCACTCACCCAAAGGAGTTAAATTCCCAGACTATTTATTGATATATTTAAGGTGCCTTGTGGTCAGGACTTAAACTTAACCTGCGTCTCTCAGTTTTCTTTCCTGACATCATTAATGTGCCGTAATTTAACTTCCAAAGCAAGACATTTGTCAACTAGCAGCGGAACATTTCCTTATAATACACAGGACCACGTGACATATCATTTATTTATATTTTTAGACATGCAATTTAAAGATCCTTCTTTCAGAATGTAATATCTACTCTAAGCTTTTAACTGAACTGCCTATTTCTGACTACAATGCTTTATGCTATCCTGGTTACATATTAATGGAGTTTACTCTTTGCAAGTTATAATTCACATTATGACACTTGAGTGATTAGTTTATTATACTGTGTGTACCTAAAACATTCTAAAAGCTCTTAAAATTACCTCCCCCTGTTATTTACCACGATTATCTTCATGCATGAATAGGAAAAATTCACCATCACTTGCCACGGATTAGAAAGTAACAATAAGTGTAGCTTCTAATGGTGTATACCATAGTATAGCCTTATCATTACTTTGCATGGATTTTTATATGGACATACATTTTCCGATATAACCCTTAACACACGGTGACCCTACGATATTCAGTGAACAATGTGTATTCTCAGTGGAAATGATGTAAAATACACAAATATATGCATAATTACTAATAAATGTGTATTACTGAGCTTCTCAGTGTTATGTGAGCATCTGGTTGTGTGCAGTGTGTTTGTTCCCTGTTTTATGTAGTCTGTCTCATGGTGGTTTCCATCTGGCCATTCTCTAATATAGGGGTATATTTACTAAGCAGGGAGATTGCAGTGAAATTCGAATTTGGGGAAGTTGCCCATGGCAACCAATCAGATTTGAGCTCTCAGTTTCATTTTACACTCTGGAGAATGTGAACTCAAATCTGATTGGTTGCCATGGGCAACTTCCCCAAATTCGAATTTGACTGCAATCTCCCTGCTTAGTAAATATACCCCATAATTCCATCTCACACTGTGACTCCTGTCTTCTGGTTCTTGGAAGATCCACTTCCACTTGCCCTGCTGGATACCAGCCGCTCACACCTATACCCACCAGCCCCTGGTTAGACCCGGCCCCGGGCAGGGCGGGCAGTTTACCGGCCTGGTGGTAACCCTAGGGAAGACACAGGATATCATAGGAGACTTTAGCAGGTAAGTAAGCGTTTCTTCTATGTCAGGATTGACGACTCTCCTGGAAATCCCTCCCGGAATCCTGGGAAAGAGGCAAATCTCCCGGTTTAGGGTTTGCTAGCATGGATTTCATTAAATAACAGCTACCAATTCCCACTTACCCTCTGCAAGAAAGCATAAAGAGAACTAAGATTAAGGATTAAGGAGTATATTTACTAAACGGTGAGATTGCGGTGAGATTGGAATGTAGAGATGTTGCCCATAGCATCCAATCAGATTTGAATTCACATTCTCTAGCTTGTCTGTAGCTTGTAAAATGAAACTGAGAGCTTGAATCTGATTGGTTGCTATGGGCATCATCCCCACTTCCCAAACTCACTGCAATCTCACCTCTTAGTAAATATACCCCTAAGACTTCCAACTTTCAGATAACAGAGGGTGATCGTTGCATTCATCATCCGTATATCTGCTATTACCCTTGCACCCAGCTGTGGTAGTATTTATGTGTGCGTGAATGGCTCATCATATCTAATATAGTCATTAGCAGTACTCACACCAGGAATGCAAACTGATGCCCACAAATGCATTTACATATTTTTAAATATATAACAAAAAAATCTAGAACCGGTATTAACATCAATGTTTGGGAAAGTGAAACTTCTTAACCCTCTGTCCTGATTTATGTGACAGAGCCATGGGAAATTTCCATTCTTCATTCTTCATTATTCATGTCACCGGTACATACATTTATACTTTCTGAAGGAATGGATAATTAGCACATATGTGATGTCTTCTCATGTACGGCTGGGACCTCTCCTCATTACTCTTTTATTTATTTTACTCAAAGTCAACCGAAAATCTAAACTGAATGTGACCACTGAGGCGCTGATACATAAAAGTGCAGCTAAAGCAGAAAAGAAAGAATAAAGTGCATTACATTTTACAGCAGGACAAGTCCAAAAGTGTTACAGAACCGGTACGTGAAGTTTTACTTCATGTGAGACACCAGTGCCGTAGAGCACAGATGAGCATATACAGCTATATCACCACTCATGGGGCTGGTCTAGATGTGAGCATACGACAGTGTGTGTAGGTTATAATGAGTTCGCACTGCGCTTAATTATCAATGCACAGTCAGTGTTTCAGTAATGGTGTGCCCAGAGCCAGATTAAGGGGAACTTAACCAGATTAAGGGGAATTTAAGACCACCGTCTTCGAGGGCACCCTGCCAACGCTAACGCTGCGCAAGGGCTCTTGATTGGGTGTGACCTGCAGAGGAGGATGCACACCCTAAATCAGGCTCTGGATGCACAGGATCCACAGTTGATCAATGGCGGAAAGATATAATGTCCAGGGAGAGGGGGTGACACTCCACAACCTATTTTGCACCCTTGTTTTAGAATTTCATAATTTAAACGCAATATAAAAGTTATGGAATTGCTGCTAACTTACTTCTTTGATATTGTTTTAGTGCATTCACATTAAGGCTGAGGCAATCACATTTGACTACAGAAGGATAGTAGTGGATTTGGGGGGGTTAGAACGGCCGTCTTTGGTAAGACGGGATCTTTACCAGTTTGAAACAGATTACTACATCCTCAAAATAATCAAATCTATATCTTGAGCACCATAGTTGTTAAGGAGGTCGCAGTACTGTCTAAAATTCACATAGATCTATTAGTAGACCTTGAAAACTTGGAAGCTCCTGATTCTACTAAAGTGATGATTATATCCTCAGGGGCAGGACCTACCTCATACCTTAAGGGTAATTCTATCTCGAGACAAAAACTCCATCTTTCACTTGTGGTTTATTGATTCCCAGTTTCACTACATTATATGGCAATGATTTTATGAGGATGCATGGAATAACATGTTTCATTCCTTTTTATTTACTCGCCCTCAGTTATTAATGTCAGCTATTAGCGTTAATATGCTTATATTAGTATATTAGTTAATTAATGAGCTTAATGCAAGAAATGGAAAGTTCTATTTAACAGCAGAGGTTTGATTTCATACAATTGATACATTGGGTCCTCACCCTTGTTAAAGGTTGCCATCCACTGGATTTTGGGTATAAATCGTTGCCGTGGATGGCCTCTTGGGAACCTCTCTGATGCCCTGCCACGGCTGCTAAAACGTAAGTATATCTTTATTTATTTTATTTTTATTTTTTACAGATTTTTTTCTTTAGGTAAACAAACAATGTCGTTGATCGATCAAGAAATCTGATTGATCAACAATATCTTTTGTTTACTTTTTTGCCGTTTTATTGCCTTTTTATTTTAAGAGGCCAACCAGGGAAACTATTTTTACTCAAACTCCACGATTATCATGGATTTGAGCTAAATGTCATCCCATGGATGGCCACCTTAAGTATAGCCATGAAAGTCTAGTAGTATTAGTGAGTATCATGTTCTGCAAATCTACTAAACTCTACCTAGCCCCATATATATATATACTATTTACTTTTCCATTTACGGTCCTCCTGAATATGACCCATTTGTTTATCTTTTTATTTTTATATTTTGCATATTGTTTTAGAGGGTAGTATAAAGATCTCCAGGCTGCGGTAATGTAGCCGGCGTATGACTCTTTCTTCATGTATTTGATGGCTACTTTCACAGTTTAATAATCCAGCAGAGTTTTCTAGCTATAAAGTCTTAATATCCTGTCTTCTAATTACTAATTTGAAATCTTCAGTGCTCTCATGCAGCAAAATAGGAGATGGGGAGACAGGCTAACATAATTAAAGATTGGCTAAGACAGGAGTTTCCTTAATTAGGTTTGGCATTATCTTGCAAATGTACCTATGAGACCAATCTGACATTAAAATAATACCTAGGATAACCTTGCAATCAATGAATGTTTTCACTCCTGCTCCTAAACGTGAGGCAGCATGGCTCGCTGGAGCGTGTGTAGTGCAATCAATAGAGTTTTCAAGGAGCCATTGGAAGTATATGTGTGGTGAGTATAAAAGGTGTACTCAGACTGAATGTGATACTGACGTTTTTTTCTTTTCTTTTTAGCAATTTAAGTTTTATTTCTTTTCTTTTAAACCAAGGTTTAATAGGCTGTCTACCTATCTCACATATTTCTATCTATCTATCTATCTATCTATCTATCTATCTATCTATCTTTCTCACATTCTTGTTAGGAGGGATCTTCAGCCATAATTCCGCCCCTTACTTATTTTGTATTTTGTGTATTAGTGTTGTGTATTAGTTTTTGTATAATACAATTATATTTATTGTTGCAGTGTTTCTTTGTAATTTATATTGTATATCTCATATTATATATATATCAGGGCTCGAGGTGGGCCGGTATATGCCGCTATAGCATACCGGCACTTCTCTTGCTAAGCCACGCCCCCTTTTCTAAGCTCCGCTCCCTCATCACTGGAGGGGGGTAACCTTAGTTTAAAAAATTGCGGGTCAGGGGCGGGGGTTATGGAAGGGGTGGGGCTTAGTGCCATACCGCCACCTTACAATCCCCACTTCGAGCCCTGATATATATTGTTTATTTTCTAGTTTTACCACGATTACTATTTATTCAATGTTTTTTAGATTTTGTTTTTGTCAATAGAACCAAACCCCATGTAAATTTTAGACCAAATTATGCAGCTCACACTGATTCCTGTGTCGTGTGTCCTGTGAAGCTGCTTTCTGTATTGATTGGGAAAGCCATTCTCATCTGGCCATGATCTCTCNTTGATGACCTGTCTCCAGTAGATACATAGAGCTGATGAACTTCTCTCTAAAGACGTGCGGGCTGTAGCTTTGATTTGTGTCTCTCTCGGAGTGTGTATAGTTTGACTACCCACATAGAACAAAAATTCAACAGATACATTGAATATAATGAAAATACAAAGTATAATGTTACTAGTTCATGTGTCCAACTATTACTTAGAGGACCTAGAGTTATACTGAAATTGTGGCACATGGGCATGCTCCATTACTGAATACACCCAGATACACAATCAGCAGAGAAGCTCGTCCTATGTAAGAAGCTAGAGGATGGAAAAAAATCATTAGTGAACTTATTTTTTTCAGGTCCTCAAACCATAGAAATGATAATATATTGTATATGAAGTAATATATCATTAGTCCATTTAGGAATTAAGACTGAGCTTTGAGGGGCTTTCTAAAACCTCTCAGACAATACATTATATTCCATGTAACTATGGTTACTAGTGGTAGTTCAGAATCATAGAAATTGTTCAGTAGCCTTCCAGTAACTAAATCTGATGGGCTGGCAACCTTCTCCTCAACCTATAATATATTCTATTGTCGACTGCTTAAGAACCCTAGGGGCCTGGGCATAGAACAGCGAGGTGGAGTACAGTCAACCTGCTGCTCCTCTTTAAGATTGAGTAAAGTGCCATGTAAGCACACAGTGTAACCGGCTCTATAGTGGGCACCTTGAAGGAATGGGGCAAGCATTGCATGGAGAGGGGATGGAGGACTAGCACCCCTGCCACAAAGTAAAATGTTCTGACACCCCTGGGCCTGAAAATGATAAAAGGCCTATTGGAATGGCTAGTGATGGGTGACACCACTGTTGTGTGTGGTGGTCAAATACAGTATATGTTGGTTCACTTAATTACAAGTGCCATCCTTAATAACGTTATGCCCTTCATCATACAGTCATTTCATTAGCTGCTAGTGCTATGGGTCTTTTCGGAAATGAAGGCCTTGGACTGTAGTCCCATTGTTAATCCAGGCCTGGTATAGTCTGGGGTCAGTAATTTTTTATTTCTGCACATTGAATCACAACATTCTTTCCATGGTCTTTCCACTTTGTGTGCAGTGTAAGAATGTATTATATTAATATAACATATTTATATACGAAACTCTTCATGCTCCTTAGACCAGATCAGTGCTTGAAGTTGGCCGGTATTAAACACTGGTATTGTATACTGCCACTTTTTTCCTTGCTAAGGTACCTCCACCTAATCTCGACCCACATATTCGTGCTAAATGTTCTTCCATACCTTCTTGGTTCATACCCCCACTTTGAGCACTGGTCCAGACTAATACCCCAGGTATTGAATATGTAACCACATTACTGATGGGCCAGGGGGTGATGGCTCACCTATCCAGACTTCTGCACTGGCCCTGTGATGGCGGATCACAAAAGAAAAATTTAGACAATGGGACAGATTCAGATTTACACTGATGACTTAAGCTAGGCACACACGGTAAGATAAATCTTTCAATGTGAAGAGTGGATGGAAAAGGAACCAATTTTATTATTTTTTTTTAAGGGAATTGGAAGCTGAC
>JABWIB010006679.1:9714-23519 GCA_016617825.1 Platyplectrum ornatum
CCCCCCTAGTGTGCTCTGCAGGTGAAGTATAAATAGAATGGGATTTTTCTTGTTTTTAGTTATTCATTTTATATGACTCATTTGGAGTACATTGTACTCTCTGGTGCTTTTATTATTAATCTGCTATTAGAAGATAAATCATGCCAAATTTCAAAGTTTCTGTTTTATTTCTTGGTCCAAATGCTGCCATTAACAGTCCCATCTTCTANGCTTTCTAAAGTTACTGTAGATGCATGACTGCTTTATTTTACCCTTGGTATGAGATATAATTATCTTTAGCTAAGCAGTTAATTGATAAGTACGTATTAGCAATTTGTTCTGCTTCAAAACAATTAGAAAATCTAGTGGTTACATGAATATTTCCATTGCTGGACAAAATGAAAAGAATAATTCAGTATAGCTTATATACTGTATATTCCTTATATCTTTTGTAATAATAATAAAAAGGATCTGTTTTTACATTTTTGAGTTAAAACAAGTAGAGGGCTTAACTGTGTTCCAGTGTGTTAAGAGTAAGTGAATTATCCTGTATATGTCAATATATATATACTCCTACATCAATGGCAGTCTATTGTGAGGTTTACATGGAGTGGAAATCATTCAATTATATACAGCTGTTTATCCTAATTATTATGACAATGTGTATTTCATTCCCTTTTATAATAAACATATTTGAAAAAATAACCATATGTTTTCTAAATGANATATATATGTAATGCACAATCATTCAGTGCCCTTGCCGTGCTGTTGATTCAGAGAGGCAATGTCCTTGATACTGAAATTGAGTTTCTTCTGAAGTTTTCAGCTATGTAGCAATACCTGAGAGCGGAGATCATTTTGTGGCCATCATTTTTATTATGCTGCTATAAAACGGCCAGTTTATATATTTAGAAAAGTTGCAAATTTCCGCCTCTCTGACAAAAAGAGGTTGGGGGGAAAGGTGTTGCTGTGAGGAGGAGTGGAGGTGAAACAGATGTAAGGGTAAATAACCTCGGCTTCCAGGTAGAAGTTGGCTATGCCTTGTNCTTTCTCCTTCTTTCTGAACATTAGTCCAAGGTGTTTCTAAGGTTCCAGGGTACTGTGTATGGTCATTGCTTACCCCCAACAACTGTTATCTTGCCTAGAAGCAGAGAGGGCAACGGGAATGGAACCGGAACCATTTCCAGGGTAAGGAGAAATATGGAAGCCCATGTGGTGCTCCGTNTACAGCAGTGGCCCACATTTCAGAGAGTGCCTTTGAGGCTGCTCTAACCCCACCTGCTGGACTCTGGTGTCTCATATGAAGGTGTCATAAGATGAAGTTGGNGCTGCCTTCAGATGCTGGCAGGGGATTTTATAGAGTTTTGCTTCATTTAGTGACAAAGCTCATGGTACACTTGTTACCGCGCGCTTAACCAAACCCCAGTAAATGATTTTTTATTCCTGTTTTTATGGAATGACAGTAAGTTACTTTCTTTAAAGTCCAGTTATGCCAATATTCATTGCAGCAGTTGTTAGTTGTATTAATTTAGTAATAGCAACATGTTTTTTAAACATTTTGGCCAATTTTGTTTAATCATTTTATTCATGCAAATTCCTAAGAGCAGCTTTGGGTCGTCCTATTTATGTGTAACGGTTACAGGAGATATCATTTGCATACCAATCATGCTTTATACAATATTTAGTTAAAAACAACATTGGTTTAAGAAGATCAAAGCAGCATTTGAGTTAGCTCAAGAGTCAGTTTTCCACATCCACAATGTCATGATGATGGTTGTGTCTTGTGTGCAGTGTCATGAGCACATCAGGCTGTCACCATACACCGGGCTTGGTGGAACAGTGAGACCATTCTGTCATCGATTTTTCTCTTGCTACCGGATGTCAGAGACAGGCAGTTTTTTTCCATATTGTGGAGAATTCAAGAGATGGAGAGAGACTCATTTAAATTCTATACACATCTCCGGTCTGTCTAACCAGCTTGTTATTATTGTACTCTGTAGAATTGTTCAGCGTGGATTAATTTCGCCAGCTAAACTCAGAGAGCGTGTTTGCCGGAAAAGATTGAACTTCTGAGGGTCTGTACCCTCTTTATAGAAAATAGGACAAACAAATGCAATGAATTCTGAGCAGGACAGCAAATATTTCACTTTAAGAAAGGCATGTATTTTGGCTGAGGGCAGAGAGAGGCCAAGACTGGCTAAGACTACCATTCCTGGGTGCCACTGCTAACATCTGTACTACTTAGATAACGCAGAACAGTTATCCTCTTAACATTGTACTCATTTTAAAAGTTAACACTCTGGGGCAGCTTTCCGACGTCNTCATAACCTTTACTTTACAGCAGTTATTTCGTTTCATTAGAACTTCATTNTATTAGAGCAATGTGCAAAATGTTAGAAACATTTTTTTATGTACCCAATCATAAATGTAATATACTCTCCATACATAGGTGCTGGTTATATAACATACACACTCAGCAGCTGATTTATTAGAGACTGCAGGTGATATCTGATTCATTAGGTCTGGAATTCTGAAGTGTAATCCCCTTCTTGTTCCCCTCTTTTTTTTGGGGTTCTCGACATGCAATCCATATTTCTATGGCCACCTGCAGTGAGGGGATTGGGCATGCAGAGGAAAAAAATCGCCTCCCATACATGGAAGTACGCATCAAGACCTGAACGTTACATCTGGCGCACACATGCACAGATGANTTAGGGGATTTACGCAAGTGGCTTGTCCAAATCCCCTAATACAGGGTTAGGCAAAGTGCTGCTCTCCAGGTGTTGTCCTGATGGTTCTAACTGCATGGGCATAGTTTATACCTGACAAAGCATGCTAGGATGTGGCCTAGCTCTGCCCTAATGTATGGGAAAGTAGTGTTGTTACTGCTGATTTCCTGGACATCATGACACACAATTTGCAAAACAATACCAAATCTGATCATGTGCAGGATCTGCTGCAAGAAATTTTAACCCAGGAATGTCCAGGAATGCCCGACTGCTCAATGGTGGGCAGGGGCCACATCAAGCCCTACCCACCCATAGCAAATTGTATGTATTTGCTGTCCAGGGGTGGGTCTTTGGGCGTGATATACATGAATCGCTTCCTCAACCCAACCCCTATGCTGCCAGCCTTTGACTTTTCCTGTGAAGAAGAAACCCAAAAGTCCCAAAACCTGCTTTAACCCATGCATTATGCTATTACTGTATATAAGTATACATTATGTTGATTTTCCTGAGGGAATCCAACTTCAGGTAAATAAAGCTACCACTGAGTTTGTCACCTACTTGATCGTCTGAACACATACATCCTGTGCTAGTTTTTTAATAAATATATTTCCTCATTATGAAATAAATTTGAGTTCCGCTTTACAATCCCAAGTTATCCCTGTTACCCATAAGTCCTTGCTCCAACTCCATTCCACCCTAACTAAATTCCTCCACTAGAATCTTCTGCCTGGTCTTTAGCCATGGGTAACTTCACATATTTTTTTAAATGAGATCNATGTTTTTCATTTAGCCTCCAATATACCAACTGGTGTAACTGGTCATTGGTACCCAACACCATACACAGTGTGTCTGGACAGACGCTACTCCATGCCACCAATGAATTAGAAGTATTACCATAGCCTGTATACAGCTTGATCAGCATAAGCATGGCACTGGTTGTAGGCATGAAAACAAAAACTACAGCAATGGAAAAGTGGATATTGTGCCCATAACAATCAGATTCTAGCTCTCTGTTTTATTTNACATTCTGGAGAATGTCATCTAGAATCTGATTGGTTGCTATGGGCAACATCCCCACTTTTCCATTCCTGTGCTTTAGAGAATATATGTATCAGTGTTGTATACCTTAAAACATCTTGAGGGCCTATATGGGACATATATGTTGCGGCCCCTGGCTCCGTCCAAATTCTGCCCCTTTTTCCAACCACAATAGTNGCAAATTATGTTTGTGTTTTGAGTTTGTGTTTTGAATTCTTGTTTCTTGACAAAGGAACATGGCAGTATATGCAGAGAAGTTGAAAGAATGTTCATGTTTCATTATTGTGCATTTTTAGTCCAGGATATAGTACCTGTGCTGGTATAAATTACCTGCAGGCATGTGTTCTGCTCCACCCAGGGTCGGCGTGCCCATTAGGCGAACTCAGGCCGTCGCCTAGGGCGGCCGGCCGGGGAAGGGGCGGTAGCGAGGCAGGGGGGGGGGAATAATTATATTAACTAAAAAAAAGCATTAATAAAACACCGGGAGGGCGGACGGGACCACTCCGCCGCCCTCTGTGGTGGTTACGAAGGGACGTGACGTCGTCACGGCGCAACGTGACGTGATGACGTCACGTTGCTACAAAGGGGGCGCGGCGCTAGGTCTGCCTAGGGCGCCCGCAGACCTAGCGCCGGCCCTGGCTCCACCTGTGTATTACACTGACAGGATCATCTGACAGCGCTGAGCTGTGTAACGGCCACTGTGTGACAAAATAAAGCATGGATCTTGTAATATTTCCTAAGCAATTCTTTAAATATACAGTATTTAGGATCACGGCTAAAGGACATTTCTGACTCCAGAAATTGTGTGTGGGCGCACAATATTTTTTTAATTGTTTCAAAAACAGTTTTGCTCACCTACCTTGTGTTTATTTTCTGTTAAACATTTTTATAGTAATTTGTGGTTCAATACTTTTCTCGAAATACATTAAGGAGGTTTATGGTAAATATATGAAACAATGTACTAGACTTCAAGCAAAGAAACCTAAATAGTTAATGAGTTTTTGAGTAGGGTGGAATAGACAGACTGCATGGTCCCTATCTGACGCCATGTCTTTGTGTTTTGAGACATGTCTGTATCATAAGAAATTAGTTAGACTGTCCATGTCTTCCCCAGTATATGGCGTCAGCCTTAATGGTAACAGAAGCGTATGTCAATAACCAGTCAGTGTAATTGACTTACTTACAATAGCTCTATCTCCTTTACAGTAAGCACTGTCTGAAGCATGACAGACACGCCTCTATTGCCCGGAACATTGTCAGGTAGTACCTCTTATATGCATGTTATAGGAAATATGCAGACATGTACCATGTGGTGCTAGTTATGTAAGACTATAGTAATAATTGTAATAGATGTTACCAAAGACAATGTTGTTAGTACAATTATTGTCATAGCATTATAGAAGTATATAAGATACTAAGGGATTAGATCACAAATTATGAATATAAGTTATCACAACTATTTTGTAGAATCAGAAAAGGCCTGTAGCTGTGCACAATTCCACAACCTGGGGACCTGTCCTGTTCATCATATTGCAAGTCTTAAAGTCATCTTAAGTTGCTTGAACTAGTCATCTTAACTAGATGAATAGCTCTTCTGAACTATAGCTCGATGCCCTACATAAAAATGTAAGTGTATACCCTGCTTTAGTATAGTACAATGCTTACACCATAATACTGGTTCATCCAATACAAAAATACAAAAAGTGGGTCTAGACTCATGACAACTGACCCTTCTGACCCAAGAGAAGNAACCAGCAAAACACGTACAGCATTGGGCTAACACGGTGCTGTAAGTATAATGTAATTCCGTAATCTCTATACCTGTATCTCCACAGAGACGTTCAATGTCTTGTTCATTTGTGGTTTGCAGCTCAGACTTTGGAAGACCCTGTCTCTACATTTCGCTCACTTTGCTCCCGGGCCTGTAATTAGACAAGTTAGTCAGTTGCATAGAGGTGATTAGCTTTGCTAAAATTAGATACACCGTAGAACTGACATGCTGCGTTTTGCCATTGGAAAATCTAGTTTATTATAGTGCATCCCCCTCACTGTTAATNTAATTTTTTTTCCAATAAAATCTTATAAAGAGAAGATTAATACCATTTTTTTTTATATATTTGTGATGTCAGTCATCCGAAAATTACTTTTACAAAACCTACTGTACACTCAGGTAGCGTTTTATGTATGTTTAAGATAAATTGTTGAATTGTTTGGTTAGGTAGGTTCATACAAAGTTAGAAGTTCTTTTATATATTGTTTCCCGGATATCTTAATAAAAATAATAATTAAAGAGAAAGTTGTCTTTTTCAATAAAATACCTGTATATATTATGGGCAACATCCCCACTTTTCAGTCTCACTGCTTAGTAAATATACCCCATGAGTTTCCTTTCATATTAATAATGATATTATTTAGCCATATTTTGTGCTTCAGACACATTACCGGGTTTTAGGAAACCATTACAAAATTGCTGCCACCATTGTATGAATGTTTCAGGTACACTTTAACTAGACAATTACTTACTGTAACAGTGTGCTTAAATATGTTTTAGAAACTATTTGCCATGTAACATTGCTCATACTTTGCTGCAGCAAACAAAATGGAACCTTGTGGATATAAAAAAATAGACAGTTCAAACCAATAAAACAAATAAAATCAAATCATAAAATGTGATGATGTCAAATGTTTAATTGTATATAACACAAGATATATTTTATTCCGATAGATTGATGTTAACGTTGTACTTTCTGCCTGCCAGTGGAAATATTTATCAGCGACAAAGCTAATACATTATCTTTATGAAATACCAGTATATGCAAATACTTATCTCACTCTGCTTTTTTTTTACCCATCATGCTTTGGTCCCAGACATTAAAGACAGTGACATTATTTGATGTCCCTTTTGTTTAGAAATCCTGTGTATTGCGTTAAAGACATAGTTTCATCTAAGGATAACAGTAATAAAACAAGACATGTAGGGCCTAGTGAGCAGTGAACATGTGTGGAGTGTAATATTTGGAGTTTAGCGCTTACTGGACTGTAAAGTTCTGTAGTTAGATAAACCCGTTTGATATTCCCTCACTGAGTACATATCCATCGGCTCTCCTTTGTTCACACTCCAGCAGAATCTGTATTTACATTCAGAATAATTTGCACATTCCTCCTGCAAATGCATTTTAAAATGATAAAGATTTTTTTTGTCACACCCAATCAAGATCACCCATTGCCTGATGCCTAGCATATAATATAAGCAGAAATGTAATGTTAGAAGACAGAAATCCATACTCAATTTCTGAGAATGAATTGTAAGACACCAAAACAAGCAAACTGGGATTTAGAAGAAGAGTGAGAGGGCTGCACTATGTAGAAATGTTTTAGTGCCATTGTCACTATCACAGTAGAAAGAGATGCATTAATAAGGAACTAGTCATATCATAGCGGTGTAAGCCACTATGTGACCTCAGCCATATGTATCTCAATTCATTGAAACTGTAGAATTGAACTGCAATTAATGTATAATAGCTTTAATCCAAAAACTGAAATAAACAAGATTATATATGATGGAGTACCAATAATATCATCACTGGCATTTGAAGCAAAATGGCTTTTTAAAATATTTTTGCTTGTTGATGGCTTTGTACAATATGTTTGCTTGTTGATGGGTTTTTGGACAATATTTTTGCTTGTTGGTGGTTTTTTTGTACAATATTTTTGCTTGTTGGTGGTTTTTGTACAATATGTTTGCTTGTTGGTGGTTTTTGTACAATATGTTTGCTTGTTGATGGGTTTTTGTACAATATTTTTGCTTGTTGGTGTTTTTTTGTACAATATCTTTGCTTGTTGGTGGTTTTTTGTACAATATTTTTGCTTGTTGGTGGTTTTTGTACAATATTTTTGCTTGATGATCTTGGCAGGTTAGTACTTCAGGCCATGAATAACACCAAAAAGTTGAGAAATATAAGTTTTGAAAAATACTCATTGCTGCCAATAAAAGAACTTCTTTAGTTTATATGTAGTATTTACTCTATTTGAATTTGCTTCCTTGCTGCCTCATTATTTTTTTGTGTGACTGGTTGAATTTGGACCTCCTGTTTTGAACGGGTGCAAGGTGTAGCATATTGTTCACATTGTTTTTTTTTATTATAATTATGATGACAAGTTGTAATCTAATTGTCAAAAAGAATGTAGTGTGTACAGGNGCATNGAGATGTATGTAAGGGTTTCATATTGTGAGTGCTCATATTGTCCCTTTGTTAGAAAGAAAACCCACTGTGTACCCAGCTTACTTTCTAACAAACTGAATGACTACAAATAGTGTAGTCCTATTTCGCGCCTTTCACTTTCCATTTGTGGGATAAATAATGAATGTACATTTCACGTCTTGAACTATCCCATATAACCTCAGCTCATGTCTGTGCTTATGCAAAATANGCTATTCCCACATTTTAACTGTACCTGCCAAAAAAGTAAAAAGAATGATATAAAATAACCTAAACAATATGAAATATTAATAAAACTGAATATTTTGTGCTCAAATGTTCTTTANGTCTCTCATAAAATGGGTAAAATAGGTTATTCTCAGTATAATGTAGTATAAATATGAATCTTAAAGGACGCTGGTGACAGTAAAACAAATTATGACTGAATACAATTAAGTAAGAAACTTTCCTGTTTTCTTGAACTCCATCACATAACCAGCATCTTCTAAAATAAATGTTTGTGGCCCCTTGTACAGTATGTGCCCAGGATTCAGTACATATAACATTATTAAATATGGTTTGCAGTAAAATGTTTCAAACTTTGCTGTACTTATATATTTCCCAGTGGTGCCATTTCCACTCCTACCCCTAAGGACTTTCCCAGAAAATATCCAGGCAACTAGATCAGACTTAGAGTAGTACTTTAAATATTTAATGTTACTGATCAGAGATTAACAACATTCTGGGTATATCATTGTGATTCAGTGCTGCTGAGGATTGCACAAAACCATTGTTATTGTGTTTAGATAATTGCTATAGTGACCTAATTCTTACAAGATGTATTATTCACAGTTAAAAGGGAAAGTTTCTAGGGTGCAAAATTTCACTTGCACAAATTCATTTGCTTAAATTTACCATCTACAATACCCAGGGCCAGTGCCATTATTTATTCAGTTTTATTTTATTATATATTGTTTTCCAGACATTGCCGCCTGGCCGGCTGCATGTTCCAGGCAATCACCTGAAATCGCCTAAAGGACGCACCAGACCTGACAATACCCNAAACTATAAAAAAATAAAAACCACAACTACAATACTACAAAACTACAAACCAGGCACAGGGCTACCATTAGCCGAATGCCCATAGTGACAGTACCCCCTCAGTGCCTCCATTTACATCCCTGGTTATATCATAACTTGCCTTTAGCCAGCCCGAGAGGGTGCCTGTTGCTCCTCTATAGAACAGCGACGCTCCCCTCTCCTATGTGAACTGGACAGGGGAGTGTGGGAAAGCAATGCTAGGTCTCGCTTAGGGAGCCTAGAGACCTTTGGGCTACCATAACGGANATAGTTGTCGGAAAAGTTGTCATCGCCATTATAATAACCAAAAGCATTGCTGGCCCGCTCTACAGAATGCGAGCCTGCATCTTGTTATATTTTCAGTGTCTTGGTGATAATTAACAATCCACGTTGATACTTTTATTAAGCTGAGACCACTAGAAAAGTTATCAGCGTGTGAGAAAATAAACCTGGAAAAAAGTAAAAAGGAGAAATAGAAAAATGACTAAAAGCTAAAAAATGACTAAAAGGCTAATATAAAAACAGTGGTTTTCCTTGTTCATAAACTTACATGTATCAGGCGCCGATCTGGTAACTAAAGTCCTGGCACATGCACAGTCGTTTTCATTCTGGGATTTAGAAATTAGACTAACTGCAGATCTAACTGCATATCCTGCGAGACTTCAGCTGACTCCAGGAACTACGATGTCTGTGAAAACCTTGCAGACCATTGTGGTTCCTTGCAGGAGAGGTAAGTATTACTAAATCCTACAGTCAAAGTAGCCAGACTCACGGCGAGGAGATGTAAGCCTGGCTACACTAATAATCCCCTGCATGATTTATTTTCCCTTTATGTCCTGCCATTCTCGTTCTCAGTTTNGTACTAAAACATTGGTCCTTATCAAAGCTTTAGGGAAAAGATCAGAGTTCTTCGTTGGACCCTCAGTTGTTTGATTGCAGCACTATGAAGTTTTCAGTAGTTAGCATATTGTTTAAATGTAGACAGCTCCTGATTGGATGGCTGCTGTACCTGGATTCCTGTAGGTGTTTTCTGTACCGTTTCATTTGGCAGGCATTGAACGCAGCTGGAAAGAAGCAAAATATAGGGATTATAGATCCCCGTGGAGCAAGTCAATGACAATACCAATGGTGCTTTTAGCAAACATCAAATGGATCTTAACCGTTTCCTCTTCTATTTTTGATCTGTGAAGTGCATCCGCAAGCTGCCGCTCTGCTTCTTCCAAAGTACATATGCTGGCCCGCCACATTATAAGAAGATGTGCTATGAGAAGAAAACACTTATTGCTTGTATTTTTTACCTAATGGTTTTACTTAGCAGCTGTGTATCTCCACGTTTCTTTTTTTAACAGAGGAAACATAAGCACTTTTCCTGCTGAAGTGTTGTAAAGCAAATCACTAACATTGCCCACAATTCTTCATAGCTTGAAAAATCAATGCCTTAAATAGCTTTAGGCCAAAGAGGTTAAGACCTCTATATTTATGCTGTCATTGTGTCCAGCTCTAAGGCTCTCTCATGTCCCATTCCGGAGTTTCTATATTGCAGCGCTATTGCAGTTTGATGAAATCGAGATTTTTGTAAACATGATGTTTTGCTGAAANTTCAAAGGCTTTTGTTGTAAGTTAGAAACTATAGTAGTACAATGTCTCTGTATTTCTGATTACTGCATCATTTTACTGCATGTTATGGCAGAAACCCCCATTTGCTTGGAGCAAGACACGTCTTGATGTTACGGGATAACAAGTGCAGCATTAGCTGTTAATATTTCATTACAAGAGCATCAAGCTGTTTGGAGAGCAGGGGTAAGAGCAACGTAAGGGATTTTTGTCACTGCGCTCATTCATCCTCAGCTGGGAGTCTGGTACACACTTGTCGAGTTGTGACCCCCGCAGCANTGTGGGGAAAACATAGCAAGGACTTTGTGTAATATGTATATGGTACAAAAATAGCTGACTGCTCAGATAACAAGTTACAAGCTAACTGTGTCACCAAATAACATTATTGTCATCAAAGGATAATTTACACACTGTAGTCATTACCTTATGTGTAGGGTATTGTAGAAGAGGATGTAGAGGTAAAAGCAGTATAAGACTGGCTGTGACATAAATAAGTTAGTAACCATAAAACCATTTTCCACTATCCAGCAGATACAACTAAACTAAGACATCCCACCAACAACACTTCTGGTAGGGAAGGGATTCCAAGAACATCATGTCCTTTCTGGATTCCCTATTAGCCTTCTGGCGAAGGAGAACACACCTCCACCCTACACCTTTGACAATGTAACCAACCTTCCCAGGAGCTGTGCTAGGTCTTCAGATGACCTTGGTAAAGTTAGACCTGTTGCCCCTCATCCTCCCCACTGCCAACCACCTGTACCAACAAAACAGGAATTTACATACCTATTTCCAACACAGTCTATATGGCACCCCTCCAAGGTCCGGTATGGTGGCACTGGCCCTCAACCTTCCAGTGAGTGACATCACTGGGTCCTGTCCACACAGTGTGTTTAAACTTGTGCATGTACAATCCTAAACTAATCCTAACCAAAATGAACATGACCAATAATTTTTATGGTTTTAGGCAGGGTTTGAATTGGTGGTGTATACGGTGTTATGCCATAATTTTACCACTGATTTACCACTACAAATCTCCATTTACGTCTATTTTATTTAGTGTTTCCATACTGCCACTTCTAAATGNCCATACCCCCACTTCTAAATTTCCACTTCAACCACTGGTTCTGGGCATATATGGACTATCTTGAAATATTCAGAGCATAGGGAAACTCAAAAATAGTGTATTTCACAAAGAAATCTAACTAGACTGAAGGTAAAAGTCATTGCTGTAGTCCTGCCATGGGATAGAAATCATAATTTTCATTGACAGGTCAGTAAATAGTGAAAGTCTATATAGTATATTGAGCGCATTTCCCTATAGAAACACTTGCATGTCTACCAAATCATTTATTTATTATAGAGCCTCTAGCTGCTGTCCTCTCTGAAATATTAAGAGCGGTTGCTAAGATAGGTCATTTCCACTGGTGGAGAACACTACATACAGTGCTGCCCTCCAGTCACAGCCTGTTCCATAATGNCTATCTAATCATAGAGAAAGCCCAAAAACAATGGCTGGCAGTGCAGCAGAACTGCATTAACATTGGCTTGTAGCTGTGCCTAATGGGCCACCATCAAAAACATAAATCAGAATATTCAATTGAATTAATAGCTATATTTAAAGGGTAGATAAACCGACAATTGGATCAAAGCCTATGGTACAGCCTCCGTGAGTGNAATAACATATCATATGAACTGATGTATTTATACTTATGTATCCATCATACATTCTGAAATGTGTAATGCTTAATAAGCCGCTAAGAGGAGGGGGATCTAGAAGAAGAAAATAGTTCACAAGCTTGTAGGTTTGCATGCAGCACACCATGTTATACTGTATAAAGGAATGACTATGATTTGTGAAATAAATTAGCATTTATTAAAGATCAATATACAGTGATATTATTTAAATGTTTCCTATTTGACAAAAGGATTTTAGTTAAAAGGTAAACGACAAGTAACAATGAACCAGATCCAGGATCCAGATTTCTGGAAGCCTGTCTGACAGNGGGGTGCGGAGAGTAAGCAAAGTAAGGGGAGGTGGGTGCTAATTGTACAGCAAGAGTAAGAGTTAAGGTCTTCGGGAGGTCCACATTTCCATGCCGTCTCCATTTGTGAGAGGATGTGTGGAGAACTTAAGGTAGGGTCCTGTGACCTTAAGTCTCGTGTGTGTGTATAGATCCATCCAAAATCTGGTGTGATGTTTTTCACCCCAAAGTATATAGTCAAGCTTAAAAGTAAAAGCGCAAAAGCATGCTAAGAAAAAAGCTATATTCTGCCTCCCCCTGAATATCAACAAGGCTTTGCCGGTTAGAAGCATTTTTTCCCTCTAACTTTTAAAAGAATATTATTTCTGATAAAAAAAATCTATCTCCCCCCTCTCCCATTCTCTCTTTCCCCATCACTTTCTCTTTCTCTCTCTCGATACTATAGAAACTCTCCATAGATCTTTTGTGGTGCTGGGTANAAGGATAAAAGGAAGTGAATGGTGNTAATGGATGATTAATGTGAACTCCCATATACATCTGCATACATTCTCGGACAAAGATGTCTTGTGTTTAGCAATACAGCAGAGCAGTGTCCCAGCCATAAGCCTTGGGGTGAGATTCAGGTCACTGACATTCTGCGGATACCTGGCTGCTCCTCTTCTTCCAACACTAATCTTAGCTTTGACATTAAGATGACAGCATTTGTAAAATATATGTGTTTTGTTGGAGTGTAATATATTTTGAAGTCGCATCAAAGCGCTTCCCTTTCCTCCTAATCAAACCTCTTTTATCTCCTTGTGCTATAAGATCTGGAATTTAATACTTCTTTCAGCCTTTCTATAATAATCTATATAAAGGATGTTTTTTAAACTGCAGGTTGAGATCTAGGCTCTTTGTTTAGGGTGGTCACTTAAAGGACTGGGACTCTGAGTACTGATGTTTAATCACTGTGAGATCTTAACTTCTTGAGCTTGATGTAGGGAGGCTTCTTCCCACACATGTACTGGAGTTCTGACAGAAGAAAGCTATCTTGGGAATTTTGCCCTGTAAAAAAAAAATAAAATAAAGTGGTGCGTAAATGAGAATAATACATGAAAGCCTAACCAAGTCTACTATAAAATATCAATACCTCCTCCTCCTCCTCCTCTTATCATTACACATTCTGCTCATATCGCTCACCA
>JABWIB010006680.1:7199-25121 GCA_016617825.1 Platyplectrum ornatum
AGGTGGTGTATCAATGCAGAAGATAACCATTGTCAATGGCAGGATGACCTGTGTGCTGTTTTGCATTACTACAGCCTTTTGACACGCTTCCAGAAATCTATATGTGGCGGAGCCAACCATGCATACCACAACATGGTGATATTTTAGAAACTGTCTAAAGTGTCACATCTGTACCTACACAAAGCAGCTTGTATGTTTCATGTTACCCATTTACAGTATGACCTAATCTGCTAATGTCAAAATCCTGGAAAGGGTGCATGCTTTTAAAATCAAGGACAGGATACTAACTTCAGACTCAGGAGAAATGAACCCTGGAATTACTTGATGTGTGCTATCTACATCCCTCTCCCATCTCCCCATTCAAACTACTTGTATGCACCATCACCTCTACATAAATCTTCAGATACAGCTATGTAAACAGAGCACTCCACTTTGCTAAGCATTTTCTTTTGGTCCCATATTTGCATGCTGTGCTAAGTCTTTAGGTCAGCTCCCTATTGTGCAGTAGAAAATTTTCTTAACAATGACATTAATCTTTAAAAATATGCAGACAGTATGACAGACATTGGCATATAGTCCAATTTATCGTAACATTAACAATGACATTGCTACGGTGATGCGTATAAACTCCAAGACATTGGGTATACTGGAGACAGATGAGCAAAAAGGCCTTGCAGTTTGNTTATATATCCCCTGCTATTTCTGGCCTTGTCGTGTTGCAGATACTTCTCTCTTGCTTCCTTGATGTTGTCAGCTGGGAATTGCCCACAGTTCCTTATTGCCTGTGATAAATGTGAGTNAGGGCTTGCTTACAACCAAACAAATCTCCAAG
This sequence comes from Platyplectrum ornatum, assembly GCA_016617825.1. Classification (NCBI taxonomy): domain Eukaryota; kingdom Metazoa; phylum Chordata; class Amphibia; order Anura; family Limnodynastidae; genus Platyplectrum; species Platyplectrum ornatum. Next base: position 8,032 of record JABWIB010006680.1, read on the forward strand.
CCCGACCGTTATTATTACCATACTGTATGCCTGCAGAAGCATGAGGAATCTGAATATGTTTCTTATGACACCTGGGGACAAAGTTGATGTGCAGTAAAAATCATTGTTGATTACATCACTACACGGCGTAATGTACAGAAATGATTAGCATAAATGCAATCATCCTCATGTGATACCAGCTGCCCTTTAATGTACTGAATATAATGCTGAACATGATTACAATAAGCAATAGACGGCAGGTGTACAGGCAGAACTAACTATACATACATATACGCTATAGGTTTCTAAGATATTTATAAAATTAAGCGACTGAAACATTCACATGTTTTATGCGTGTACATGTTAATATACACCTGGTTACCCACTTAGTGTGTCCAAATAATAATACCACGTTCACTTTGCCGCCCTGACAAATATCCAAGGTTTTTGAAGACGGGATATTGCTGTGTCACGGATCATATCATAGTTTCAGACTCTGGTGGCTACCCATGTCAGACCCGGGAATAACCCTGAAAATATCCCAGGTCCAATTACAGGGGGTTCTCCTTGCTGAGAACCTGGCAGCTTTGTGCAAATAATTTATCAAAATTGGTCTGTACCGGCTAAAAAGTACTACACTCTACTGCAATCCAGTGTACTTGTTTTTATGAATATATATTGGAGGGTATGTCTACACTTTGCACTGTAATAAGAAGACATCCTACTGTGATCACAACCCTACCTTTGGGTAAATTGTCATTCATGTCATGTGTCACAATTTGATTCCAGGACACTAAAAAGACTAGACTTCCAATAGAAGCCAGTAGGGCCCAGGGGCACCCATCAGACAGTTGTATGAAAAGTTGTGCTTTTCTACATATTCTTGCTTTAATACGAGTGCATTACGATCATATCCATATTTTATGTCCATCTTAAAAGCAGAAGTGTGCTGTTTACTTTGGAGCAGGAGAAACATTATTACATTCTTGGTAATTATGAGATGCTGAGAGAGGGCAGGTAGGTAGATTAAAGAAAGTCTTTATTTGATTTCATAACATTAGCTTGGTTTTCCCTGGGATTGCAGAGTATTACCAAACATGTTTATAACTAGTTCATGAAGTCTTGTGACTGCTAGAAGGATTTCTGTAGATTAGGTGGATGCACATAAATCAGCTTTGTATGGGGATCACACAGTTTCTAACAAACGCACAATACTAGCTGCAGACGAGCAGTCGCTGACGTGGGGCCTGCTGAGCTTTTAATCTATGTACTCATACAAATTCCTGGCCAGTCCCCATTCCATCTCTTTTCCTATTGTGCAAACCAAAGTCTTGAGTTTATTACATGTAAATACTCCCTGTGGAACAATCGATCGCAACCAAGCAAACCCGTGAAATGCATAGTTAGCAGAGCGCAGCGCAGCTAGCACCGAGGGACTCTTTGTTCAGATATATTATGCATATACTGTACCATTTTCTATCCTGTTATCTGAAACATATACCGTTTATCGTAGTGGCAAGTCAGTGCTTATAGTGTAGGATGTTGTTAATGTTATTCTTGTAATTACTTGTAGCCTTGTGCTTACACAGCAAAAGCAGTGAACATAAGTCAATACTCTATGGTCTGCTTTAAAGCCAGTACATATATGACTCATGAAAGATCGGTTTATTTATATAAGTAAATNTAACTTTTACATTGTAAAGAAAGGCAAAACTATTTTTTTTTTTATGAAATGAATTTTATTACCAGTATTTTGTTCAGCCTTACATATACATTTAAACATATAAATAGTACAGTTGGTCATTTGGCATTGGCAGTACAAGTGCTCAAAATGTAGCTGCAGCTGATGAGGATTTGCATATGTGTTGCAAATGTATGTCCACTGACTAAGCCTCAGGTACAAGGGGGATACTGTGCACAAGCACCCTCCATTATAGATACCTCTACTATATTTTGAACTCAATGCCATGGCATTTTTGCATTTTTTTTAGTTAAGGCTTCACTGTGAACTCTTCTGCAGCTATGAATGGCATTGTTTAATGTAATTGTTTCAGTCAATGAAATGGTTAAAAAGAAATATACCAATGTAACTATTTAATTGACAGAAATGATAATACTACTATAATCATTTATAAAAGCAGCAGCGTATGTCCCTTTAAGCAAATCACGTTACAATTGAACTATCATGTCATTTGCTAATGCCGGCATACACTGCTGCTTCTATGAAGTACCGTATGAGTACCGCAGTGTAATCCTCTCTGTTAAAACATTAGTCAGGACAAATTTTTTGTATGATATTTTTATCTATTGAATTGCACATTTTTTGATATACAGTACAATATGTTAATGTGCCAAAAAACGAAAAATGCTATTGCTTTGCTCACAATTGAATCGTCCCCCTAGAGTGTTACTGCTATTTATTCAGCTGCAACCGATAGGACACGTGTAAAGAAGGGAGATTTTATTATACTATGCGTGTTGGATACAATTTGCAGATGTCTTTTGAGACATACAGCGACTGCATGATCTGTATATTCCCCAGAGACACTGNATACCTTTCCCTAATACGCTCTGAATACTTTTACTTCTTTCAATGGAGAAGGGATGTGTTAGTGAGTCTACCTACAGATGCCTAGATACTAGGTCATGCAGAGATTATCTATAGGTTGTACTACGGCCTATATTTATATATTATATTGTTTTTANANGAGCGAAGCTGCAGCAGGTTCGGTTCTCCTTGAAGAGAACCTGTAAGCTTTGTTCAAGTGATTTATTAAAACATACCTGCCATCTTCCCACACAGAAGCAGAGCTTCATTTCTGAATGAGACTCCCCAGGAACGCATGGGAACATTTTTTTTTTACTTTTTAATCCTCATATTCATATGAACAAGGAAACCATATTTGTTTAATTTTTTATGGGGAAACATTGGCAATATTATACCAGCACAAGTCTTCCCACAAGTACCCCCCTTTTCCTCCCTCTAATAATAGCTATTAGAGGGAGGAAAATAGACAATAGGGGTTAGATGCCCTAACGGCATATTCAGAGCGGTTCAAAGTGTAATGATAAATTCTCTCCAAGGGTTATTAAATATCAGACACTTCATTTTGAAATGATAAGGGCGTAAAACAACCCTTAACACTTCAAAATGAAGTAATAAGGGCTTAGTACCCTCATTATCCTGATGGAATCCTACCGTCCCATTTCACTCCTGGCCACAGACGTCAAGCTCCTGGCTAAGATTTTGGCCACGAGATTGAACGCTGTCATTTCCCAAATTGTGCACCCAGACCAAACCAGGTTTATGGCTGGGAAAACCATGTCAATTAATGTGCGTCGCTTATTCATGTATCTCCAGATGTCAAACAGACTTGGAGGGCAGGCCGCGGTCAGTGCCCCCAGTCCCTGTTTACCCTTGTCATCAAGCCACTGGCCTGTCTTGTTCATTCTGACGAACACATTAAGGGGTTCCCCGTGGGTACCTCAAGTGACAAAATTGCGCTATAGGCTGATGATATGTTATTGTTTCTCGCAGATACCAGTGGCTCGCTGGACAGGCTGCTAACAGTGGTGGATCGATTCAGTCGCTTCTCCGGCCTCCGAATCAGGAGGCCGGAGTCTAAGTCTAATTTATTCCGGTTGTCCGGCAAAATCCCTGATCCCACCCCCTCTGAAAGCCCACTGTTATGGACCACCAAGCTCAAATATCTAGGCATTGTGGTTTCCCCTGTGGTGGCCTCCTTAAACATAACCCCTGTTCTTGACTATGTAAAGGCTAAATCCCTCACCTGGCGCAAGCTCCCNCTTACGGTTACTGGACGGGTTAATTTAGTGAAAATGATTATCCAACCAAAATTGCTGTATCCATTACTACAAGCACCTGTGCCTCTGCCTGCTAAACTCTTCCACCAGATTGACTTTCTCCTGTCTTCTTTGGTGTGGGGAGGGGAGCGGGTGAGGATANGTTTGACTNCTCTCCAGCGGGCTAAGGATGATTGACTGGGTTTACCTAACTTCAAATGGTTCTATTGGGCAGCTCAGTTAGTCAACTGATTGGATGGGCGACTGGGGCGGTGGATGAAACTACTCGACATTTCCTTACTTGCAATTGTGACAAAGGGTGGTCCCTCCTGGCCTGTAGCAGTCCATGCTCTGCCCCACCCATCTTGACTCGTAAAGATTTATTCTGCTGTGGGAAATTTTCTGGGTGACTGTAATATTGACCTTGACACGCCACTTTGGGACAATAATTCCATGAGAGAATTATTCTCNTTAGACGGCCTTATGGTGTGGGCTCGCTATGGCGTCATGTCCCTGGGCCACCTGATAACTGGGAACAACTGGTGGCCTTTTGCCGAGCTTCAGGAAGAGTTCGTTCTCCCTGACCATTACTTTTTTAGGCATATCCAACTCCGGCACCCATTGTTGGCAACATACAGAGACTACACTCCCCCCGTTGGGATATCGTTGGTCAGGGCCTTGCTGACCAAAACCTCCGTAAAAGGCTCTATTTCCACTTTATACTCAGTCAGGTGCCTTCCCTGACGCTCTGCGGGGGTTGCGGGAGCTCTGGGCAGCAGATCTGGGGCACCTTGATGATGATGACTGGGCCTCCATTTTAAGCCACCTGCATGATGCCACAACCTCAGTGCGCTTTCAGAAAATACACCTGTATACTCTACATAGAGTCTATATCTCCCCCAGGTCTTTGTTTAAAATGGGTAGACGCATGGATGATTCCTGCCACACATGTGGACACCCGCCTGGAGACTTTTGGCACTTGCTCTGGTCCTGCCCCCTGATCCTCGCTTTTTTGGAAGGCGGTTTCGAACTGTACTTTATCTACCCTTCATATCTCCCTTTATCTCCTGCAAAGCTTGCCTTTTTGGCCTCACGTTAGAGGAGTCTTTCAACGCTGTAACTTATAAATATGTTTTTCCCTAATGTCCCTGGCAATGGTGATTATAGCCCGTCACTGGATGGCCTCCTCCCCACCCCTACTGGATCAATGGTTAACGCTTGTTAATTGGCCAGTTGGCCTATTGGCCAAAAACAATTTGTCTATACCTCAATGAGCACACTGCATACATTTTTTGGGATTTGGTCTCCTTGGCTGGTGTTCCCATTCTATGCAGGCTCGATGGACCTGTCTGTATCTTCTGCCCACCCTTAACTGTTAACTGTTGCAATTATAGGTGGCCCTCCGACGCCTGCCTCTCGCACTCTATGGCCTTCACAACTCCCTAGGAGCTCTTATATTTGTCCCCACATACAACTCTTGTTATTCTTAGTTTCTCAGTAATGTACCTACTCTTAGCAAATTGATATATACTGGAACTGTTCGCACAAACGCCTCTCCATTATTTTCTTATGATGTGCACTGTTTATGTTTGTGTTTTTGTATTTTTTCTGTTTATGTTGTTATCTTGTATTGTGTTGTTATCATTGTAAAAAATAAGAAAAAAACTCAATAAATATTTACCTGATTTAAAAAAAANATATATAAGGGCTTAGTAAATAGCGCCCTAAATAACATATAATACATATATAATCAATATTTTATTTAATAATTTGTCAAACCATTTTTCTGTGTTTTTTGAAAATAATGGAATGTTGAAATTTTCTACATTTTAATTAAAATATTAAGGAGATCTGAGTGAATCAGATGATAAACCCGAAAATAAACCAGATATTAACATAAGCTTGACGTCAAGATTAGATTCTTTTACAGTTAATTAAGAAAAAATAGAAAGCACACTCTAAACGTTATATTTTCCTCTATTTTTGACCCTTAACTGTTTACAATGGCAAGTGGAAACCAAAAGCCATATCCAAGCATCATTTGAGTTAACACTCCCCTCCAGGACCGCCATCAGAAAGGGACAGCCAGGACTATTGTCCTGGGCCTGTGTGGAAGCTTTCTGTCTGTATTTCCTCTGTTGTTGCTGCACTCNAGCACTCATTTACTTAGAGGTCAGGGCCTAAATTCACTAAGCGGGGAGTTTGNAAGGCAATAGAAAAAGTGGGGATGTTGCCCATAGCTTCAAGCTCACATTCTCCAGTATGTAAAATGAAACTGAGAGCTCGAATCTGATTGGTTGCTATGGGCAACATTACCCTGCAATGTCCCCGCTTAGTGAATTTAGGCCCAGTACTTGTGTGTAAGTGAGGTCCCCCTGGACACGACAAGACATGATTAAATCACAGTGTCATGACTCAGGATGACATAATGTCACATGGTGGGGGAGGGGTCTTACCAATTTTGTCATTTTGGAACCACATTAACACTCTCAGACAACTCTGCTACTGGGGATGATGGTGAATGCTTATCCACACAGCGCACTGCCTGTTTCCTGAATGCAGACTCTTGGAAAGGGTGTGTGAGTATAAGGTTTGGTCTCTTAGATTTGCACACTGATGAAAAGTGATTAATTTTTCCACATGCAGTGCAGATTTTAACCTTTTCTGGACAAGCCTCTGAGTGGGGATAGGAATGTCCACAACTGAAACATATCCTAGAGTTGCTTGTATCTCTATTTGTGTTAGCATGTATCTTATTGCAAACATGCAGCTCACTTCTGCCTCTCTCCATGTCTTTGGCATGCATTTCTGAAAGCTCAAGACTCCTAGCATATTGTTGCAACTCTGTTAGTGTCATTTCAGACTTAGGAGTACGTCTGCATAACTTCCCAGATGTCCCAAATGTTTGATTTCATCTTGTAAAACATGAAATTGACATGTCCTTCCTAGGATTCTTAACCTGGTAATACAGTATATTTATCAACCGATTCTGTTTCCATTTGCTTAGCTCATCTGAATAGATATTTTTTATGTGATAAGCTGCATTTTGGAGCAAAATAAGCAGTTAAAGATTCTCTACACTTATTATATTCCTGGGTGTCTGCCTNTGACATAGTATCATACATCTTAGGGCCAGCACTTATAAGAAGTATGCTTATTTCCATAGCTGCAATGAAATGATCAAACTTCAAGGACACTACAACTAGTACTGATGGTGGCTCTACTCTCCTCACACCTACATACTTTAGACCCGTGCACCCTACCTTAAAATGTATTAAAATATGGATGGTACAGGGGAACTGTAATGGAAGTTACCTCAGCCCACATGTGCACTCTACAACAATCTACAAATATGCTAAGAAATTTTTATTGTATTCTCTCTTATACCCAGGGTTGCCGANTCTCCCGGAATGTCCAGAAGACTCCCGGAAATTCGTGGTATGAAAACAGCTATTGTGCATGCGCAAACCTCAGGTAAGTCACCGCGATGCCCCAGCATGTGGCATCACTGCCTGTCTCTCTCACTCTTGACGGTTCTGTATGCAGTGTGTGCCGTCACATCACATCTGGAGCCAAGTGAATTGGCAGTCGGACTCCAGGCAGCCTCTCCTACATAGATTATCGTCCAGAGCCTGTGCTCCAACAACACTGCCCTCACTACGCCCCTGGAGACAGGTAGCATCAAGAGACAAGGAAAACGGTATATTACAGGTAGACTTACAGCAGACTTTACAGCAGACACACTGGCAGCAACTGATGGAAACTAGTTATTGGACACTACTTGTTGGCTATTAATATAGATTTGTTTTTTCAAATGTTAAGCTGTTAATCTTATGTATTACAGGGCTTTCTATCCTGATATCTGTTTTATTTTCAGTCCCCATTATAGGTCCTAGTATTTTTTTACCTGAAAATGCTGTGAAGTATTGTGTATTGAACTTTAATAGATCACACAGGATTACCTACATTTCTACTTGCAATGAAAAACAAGTCAACAATAATAAAAATACAAGTCCAGAAAAACACAAAATAGAAANAAAATACCACACCTCAAAATCAGCCAAACTTCGTTTATCCTATGTTAAAGATAACTAATATAATGAAAAATAAATATATTGCCCAAATTTATTTATTGCTGGGCCTGCCCCTTGGTTCTGCTGGGCCCGACCTTGGTCCTTTCCTCCCTGAAATGATTTTTCAAAAGTAGGCAACCCTGCGTATACCCTGTTCACACTGGCACAAAAACCTGGGATATTGTAGGGGTGGCAATGTGAACATGCCATTAGACTTATCAGAAGGTCAGGCATTCAAATGGATGCATAGGAAGCATAATATTATGCTTCATGTATAATTGGCAAATCATATAACTTTAAAATTTTTGAGAAACAATGAGTCAGATTCTTTTTATGTAATTTATGGTCAAAAGCAAATTAATGTAAACCCCCCATTTTTTAAGAATGTGGTTTTGCAAACTAGTCTAGTAGTTAATTTATAAAGTTATAAAGCACCTAAAATTCTAGGCAGGACTGCTATGTCATGCCATGCCATGACTTCAACTGGTACAATCCAATACTGTCCGGTACAGTCTGAGAAATAAAGAAGCTACTTGGAAGCCTAGGGTTCCTTTTTGGATTGGTCAAGTCTTAATTTAAAAACACATGTAATGTGACCCAGCATTGGGACAACATTGTTTGGAGTAAGCACCACCACAGCAGAAAAAGCTATATAAGTGGCTGACGGCATATCAGAGATTTGCAAAAGTGTGTACCTAATGTTTTTGCTTTATTAGTTAATGCATTACTACTTGATAATAATATTGGACCAGATCCAGAATTATACTAAAAGGGCAAAGACAGTGGGCAGGACATAGCTGTAAGCAGAAGCACTTCTGCTTCATGGGAGGGGAAGTATTTTACAGCGTGTGCATGTGTTTAAATCCTTACATACAATTATGTTGAAGTGGAGTCAATTTGAATGAGCTAGGGTAGCTGCCTTACACAGTGGTCGGACCTCTCACCCAGCAGCAGCGAAGGTTCGGATCTGGCCCATATGGTGATGATTAGGCTTACAATAAAGTTTAGTGTCAGGTCCTTTTTTAATACGTGACTATTATTTATAATGTTGTTTTAGATGATTTATTTCTGTGACCTTTGGTTTGGCTGAGTGAAATGTGTAACTTAAAGAGTAAAATTGGTTAACAAGAGATGTATGAAATGTATAAAAATTATTATATATATGGGGAAAAAACATTTGTTCACACATGCCTAACATATTCTGGAACACTGAATAAATNGCATTTTCCAAAATAATTTTGATTCAATTTGAGCGGTTAATCAATGTTAGGAAATGTCAATATTTGTCGCTATTATGCAGTTTGTAATTATATCACTTTATAAAAGTATGGTTGCTTGGGCATGTGAAAAAAATATAAATCAATACAGCATCTTATCCAGGGATACACACACGTATTTGAAAGTAATTATCATTATAAATGATATAACATCCTTATTCATGGTTACTAATACTTCATAGGAAGTAAGTTGAGATGAAAACGTATTTGCATCTCGATCCTAAACTCACAGCTTTGATGTAATTANGCAATTAATTTCAAGTGCACCTGAGGCACAGTTGAAGCATCATGAGCTTATGTTGCAAGTTTGTTTATAATGCTTGACGTGTGTCATTCAGGGTGCATTTTGCATGTTCCTCTGGTAGATTCTTAAGGTATTTTGAAATGTGTTACCACTTCAGTCTCATCTTTCCTATTAAGATGAATTGCTAGACTAGGTTCTAGACTAGTACAGGATCTAAGGATTATCAAAGTTGTACAATTGCTCGGGGTGCCACCCACGGGATTTTAACGGGACGTTGCTAGGCACAATTGTGGTCTGGATCCAAGCTTCAGAGTGCTTTTTAATTGTACCCTCTACTTGTTCTTAATCACATTATTTTTTCAGAAAAGTATTTAAACCATGCAACTATTATATTATTTATCTATAACAAATCCAAAAAATTGCTCTACCATGTGATTTCTGCACCATTCCGTTTGGAAATCTGTATTGCAACTATTGGCTTAAGGATGAAGTGGGAAATCCAGGTTGCAATAGACTCAGAATGAGACAGCATGACAAAAACACCTCATTCATGTTTTAGAAACAGAACTGGAGAAATAGAGCGTAAAGTATAAACTTCAACATTACCTCCCAACTATCCTAATTCCAGCAGGACAGTCCTGCTTTTGGGCAACTGTGCCACTATCCCACCCTTCTAGAAGTTTGTCCTGATAAAGGGACAAACTGGTAGGTATTGATTGTTTTTGGTTATATTTTATTACAACATTATAAAGTAATAGTGATACAAGTCCAGAATAGCAATTATACTCATACCTCATTGCTAACAAACATGGTAAAGTTGAAAAATGCTAAATGAAAAAAACCATACACTCAACCCATCATAAATTGACAAGGACTGTGGGTCCCCTACATGACTGTGTNACAGAGGTCCAGACCTCCAGGTCCTTAATGCCCAAGTCCAAGTATTTCAAACCTTCCCTCTTTAACCGAAAAATTGTCAGTGATAGAGAACATACCCACAAATTTACATTTGCAAATATGGTCATGCATGGACTTCCAGATACCCACTCTCGCTGGACATAGAGTCAGTTCCTTAGCAGGCCATGCGGCAGTAGCCTAACACTTCGAGGACTCCAGATTACCACCACCATAGACCTCCTAAGAGTGTGTNGGTTTGTAACACGTACTTCCTGTAGTCAGGGTACCTTTGCAGTCTTCCCTCTGCTTCTCTCCTCTGCAACACTCTCTGCTGCAAATCATGTAGACACATCACACTAGAGAAATCTACAGGTCCCGGATCAGAGTCACTATACGTTTGGTTAAACAAGCTTTCTGTTGATACTAGTAGGACAGTCTATCCAAGGCCCAGGCCACATGCTGGACGCATGCAGAAAGAGCTGAGAATTCATTGGCTAGGCAATAATTATAGGGACACTGCTATCCTTGTACATTATGTCCCTTGATCTCCATAGCTGCTTGTTTCAGTCCATAGTAAATGACTAGTATGGTATCATGTGGCCATTGTAAGCTTACTCTGCTCATGGCATTTACTAGATTTAGCTGCTTTAATATATAGTTGGATTTCATTTATTACGCACAATATTCATTTAAAATATTTAATAAGTGCACTGTCTCATCACTTGTCTCCACGGACCTGCCAGCTGTTTTCCCTCTCAAGCTGTAACATGATCAATTGCTTTTGATTTTCCTTTTGTTTTCCTCTTCAGTCTTTTTGCACAGCTTCCTGAAAACATCCTGTCCCTGGATTTCAAATGTGTCTGAATTCTACAACATAATCACACATTATTGTTTTTTCTTTTCATTGTATATTGCCATGTACATTATACTATGTTTGTACCCAATAATGTCTAACTGCACTGAACACAAATAAAATTCTGATTCAATCAATTCCTAGATGTCTTAGATCAGCGATTCTCAACTTTTTTGGCAAATGCAAGTTAACCAGTGTTGCCGACTCTCGGGTTCGGGAGGCTTACAAATTTCGGCCAGTTTTTCTGGTTTGATTTCATATAAACCACTGCGTCAGCCCTGAGCGACTTGTTGCCATCCAGTGGGCATGATTTACATAAATTACGCTTTCTGCTCAGCCCCCATGGTGCCAGCCTTTGACTTCTCCTGGGAGGGAGAAANTAAAAGTTGCCAACCCAGAAGTCACCCACCTTTGAATCAAATCAAGTAGTGTGATCATGATGACTTTGACACTAGCATTTCACTCAGTTCATGGCCCCTTAGTCCATTCATCATCTTCTCAATGCCAAATACAGATACTTATTGCAGGAAAGTATTAGAAGGTTAATGGAGTTAGGGGAGGTTATCAAGAGACAAATGGGATCTAAAAGAATGTTGGGAAGAATCATAGGTATTTTAAATATTGAATTCTGCTTTGTTTTGTCAAAATCTATTTACTTTTTTTTTGGCTTTGACTTAACTATTTGCTCAATTTTTGGAAGCTATTTAATATTCTTTTTATTTACATTACACTACACATAAAACGAGCATTTAAAATTGATAGCATGTCTATCATAATAGATAATATATTCTCTATGTAGATTAAATGGATAGCAGAAGTCACCAGAGAACGTTAGCAACCTTTAAGACTAAAGCTTTGTGACTTTATTTGATAAAGCAAAGGCAAATTTACGTGGGCACATGTTTTGTGCCTGTGGTATTTTCAGTTCAAGCTGCTGTCACCACAGATTTGAATGGCTGTGAAATTAGAGACCATTGATCTCTATGGCGAACAGCATGTCTGTACAGACTGACAATTTCCCAAATGTTTGGCAGTGCATGAATGCAACAAGCAGCATTTATGGTTTGTCAAGCTTTTGGGAAATGATCAGCAAAACAAATACCCATGTGTATCTGTTTCAACTCTTCAGTTAGATTGAATTGCTATACAACTGACACATAGAACAAAGTTATGCAATCTTAATTGCTCAGTCTAAATGGCTCTATGAAATGCAATATGCAATCATTTGCATAGCTTGTCTGTAACTTAGTTTGTTTCTTCATATAATCCAAAATGTATATCTATCTCTATCTTGTAATATATGATTTCCTCATAGTTTCCAATTATGGGGCACATTATCCCTTATAATAAGTATTTCCCAAAATATAATGGGCCAAATGATGCANAATTCATTCCCTTATTCTATCACACCAGATAGATGCTGTTATAACAAAAACTTAATAATCTTATGCGAATTCTGAAATAAGTATCCAGTGCTAGTCTGTTATTGAAGCAATGCTGGTCTTGTAGGACCAGGTTCTGTGTCAGGATTTGTACCTTCTACAACTGTAGTCTGTGGCCCCTTGCCTTTTGTCTATGTTCCAACCCAGTTCAGTGTTCTAATGTTTCAGCATGTTCTAGATCCACTCTCTTGGCTTCCTATAAAAGCCCTGTCCTTGTCTTCCTTGCCTTTGGCCTGATTGCTCGACTATGTACCGAACCAGGAGGTGTGGACTAGGTGGAAAAAGTACTATGCATAAATGGAAAATNAAAAAAAAANCAAAACACTGACCTGAACACCTCTAATTAACATCCAATTTCCCACCTTCCATGTCCCTCTAAACTGCTAGAGACTTGCCTANTTTCTTTCATTACACAATCTTCTGGATCCTCTTAGGTCAAGATTTCATTCGCAACACTCCACTTACACTGTACTGACCAGGGTAGTTAATGATCTAACCACTGCTAGATCTGTTACTGTTATACTGTTGACCCGATACTGTTGACCAGACACGACCAGTCANAGATTTTTACAAACACTAGTCATTTAAACGTCACTGTGTCAACGTCATTCACAGCAGAGATTTCTAAACTAAGTAAATTATGTTTAAGTTCATTAAAGGGATAGGTTGGGGGGGTTGGACATCTGTAAGCACACAGAGAGATTGGAAGACTGGAGACACAGTCATGTCCCCAATAGTTTGGGCACACCCACTTTACTTGTGGATCTTTAATCATTATTTATGGTGGGGGGAGGCCAAGGAGTTGTACTGTGGTCAAGAATTCCTCCTGTGTAGTGTCAATACTGGTATTTGTGGATTGAATAATATGTCTAACTGCAGTATACAGCTAAAGAAATGGGATCTTTTAAAATATTAATGAATCTCACTCTTGGTTATAAGATATTTATATTTATTTGCAATCGTGTTAATCCATTGGGGGTTTCTCAGACAACAACCTATCTTAGTGCAAATGCATTAAAATGACTAATTAAGGAAGACATGCACCAAGGTACAGAGCATTTTTATTTCAGCTCCAGATTAAATGGTTATGACTGTCTTAAGTTAAAGCACCATTTAAGCATATGTGTTCTTGCAAGCAATTAATTGCTACTCAAAATTGTAAAATAGTGGCCAGTTACAGTTAGAAGTGGGTGCAAAGGAGGATGTCTGAATGCAGATGGCGAGAGTGGCATTCCAGAATGATATATACAAGTACAAGGCTTTCCCAGCTCCCCCCCCCCCACTTTTAATTAATTATTGGGCCTTTGCATTTATGTGCTTCTCTTCAGTCAAGTGCAACATCTGGATAGCCACATATTGGTTTTTAACCCTTTAATTTGTGGCACCTGTGCAAAACCAATGTAGCTCCATCTACGTAATCCTACTTAATTGGATTTGCAACACAGCCTGTATCCAATTACTTATTACTAATTAAGGGAGCACACTTACAAGCATGATAAGTCCCTTTTTCAGCAGCACTGATTAGTTCGATGGAAGGTACAGGTCTGTGGTTAAGTGAGGGTCTGAATGGTTATAATTAGAATGTACGTACTTGAGATCAGGGAAAATCTGGAGGTGAGAAGAGGTGGGAAAGAGACAGTTTCAATTTGTCATAAGCATGTGCTGCATATAAGACAGCGCAAATTATAGCAGCCTAGTATCCTAGCATTTATTACAGCCTGGCCTTTTCCACTGGCTATCATTTGAAATTCGGTTCCTGAGTTTAATATTATGGTTTTAACAGTGTTGTTTTCATGATATTCATGCTTAAAAATCTTGTTTCTTAAACTTCTTAAATATTTTCTGCAAGTTTGTAATTTTTAATAAGCTTTTAATAAGAACAACCTGTATTGTATACACATCAGTGGGGCGGGAATAACATCTACTATAGACATGATAAAATAGTTCTGTATTGAGACTTATTTTATCTCCATTTTCGGTGCACTTCAGTCATGCAATTTAAGGTAGACACAGGCAGCTGTAGATCACTCCATCCTAATACATGTACTAGAACAGCAGCTAAGCCTCTGTATAGTCAGACAACTCGCACTTGTACCAGACCCTCCAACATGACCCATTCCACCAGGTACAAAATACTCTGTTCTGGAACTTCCAGCAATCAGTTACTNTGGTAACCACCATTGTTAAATTACTAAGACATCAGTTAGTTCGTTATAACCAGGTGAGTGACAGCTGAAAGCCCAGGAGCGGAGTATTATGTACCTGGTGGAATGGGTCATGTTGGAGGGTTTGTTGTACATGGACAAGACAGTCACTCTCACATGTGCATAGCGGTGGACATTCTTCGCTTTCACAGATGGGTTTAACTTTTCTCACCCTATACCAGAATACCTGCCGGACCCCTTCCTAGCCTTTAGTTTTTCATACCACTTAGCTCTGTAAGAAATTATATTTTTGAGCCCATAACCAGTTTTCAAGCCTCATTTAATCCCCTTGTATAGCATTTTTTTTTCAGAACAATCTCAAGCCAGGCTGAGAATTCATAGTAGTATTAAAAGCTAAAGCATAGATCGCCTTGGGATTTCTGCCCTTGGTTTTTAATGTTGGGAATACATGGATTTTATGCAACCAGCCGTGATTAACTTGTGCAGAGCTGTTATTGTTTGAGAGAGAACTGGNTTTAGTAATGCCTGTAAATGCTCTCTGCCTTGCCCCACTGCTTTTTAGAAACTTGATGTGTTTGTTAGGAAACAAAGCATACAGGGTCCCTGTGGAATGAGCGCCTGCATTGTCTGCACTGACTGAGGTGGAAACGTTTCCAGCTGAAATTAGTTATTGCTGCTTTGTACCGGGCTCATTGGGAGACCAGANAAGTGAGGACGCATGAAGTTATCAGCTACATGAAATGTACTCAGAAAAGGATGGGGTTATTTTAACCACCTCCTAAAGCATTACTTTTCCAAAAAACAGTACTTTTTTGTGGTTGAATTTTTTCGTCAGATGTTGGATGACTTAAAGTTTAACTATGTTAAACAAACATATATTATTTCTGCAGAAGATGTNAAATAGCCTCCATAGACTAAGCACTGCTTCTGGGACATATCTGAAGGACATGGTGTCATGGATTTCCTTTACAGTGGATGAGNGCATTTGGAATGTGCTACACTTGACTGTTGTCCTGATTGAATGGAGTCTTTGGAAAGCTGTTCGGTGGTTGGCTATTAGTCTGTGCAATGGTTCTGCAGCACATTTGCTTTTCTTAGTTTTCTGCAACTTTTTTCCAGTGAACTTGCTTCTCCTACCAGAGGTACTTCTGGGAGCATCTTCATTTATCTTGCTAGGAACGAAAAGAATGCTTTGGGCGGGCCTGTTTATTGGATGGTCAGTTGTATTGAACACACTGTTTGTATTTGTTCACTGNGTTGTTGAAGTGTTTCTGCTTTGGTGGATAATTTCATGGAATTTTATCATTGGCTTCCCTCGTTGTGTAAGAGTTCTGGTTAAGAGTATTTTTAACCTTTCTTCAGGTTCTAATTGAAGAGATAGAAGTTGGGATCNTCTGTATAAGAGTGCAGACAAACACATTGCTAGTTTTACCATGAACATTTGTTGTAATGAAATAGTTCTGTGGGCGCCATAATTGCTTGCTCATTAATGGTTCTACAAAATAGAGATAAATTAACAGAACGTCAGTGATAAAAGAAGCAGGGTTTTTTCACAATCATATACATTATTTCTACAATGCATTGAATAATTTAAACATTGAAAGGAAGTAATTGAACATCCCAGCATTGATATTAGATGAACAGAACAATTATTAAACAGTAATGAGAGGGTAATATTAAGTGTTTCATAATTGACAAATAAAGATATAAAAAAGACAAATAAATCTTTAAATGAAAGCAACAATGTGATTTTATTATTGGTATTTCTTACTAAGTGTTCATTATATTTGTACCTGCTTTCGTACAGTGGAGTGGCTGCATTGGGCAGTCCTTGCTTTATATGTGGTCATTTTCCCTACTTCTTTTAGGTCAATAAGGCCCAGTCTTGTATTAAGTCAGTTGACATTATTGNAGTTCCTCCACTTATGTATATATACCCATACTACAGTACTTTCGCAATGTTATGCATTATTGAGTCATATAGCATATATTGATGCAGGTTGTTAAAATGTTAATGTATGGAGGTGTTGGATTGTGTGGTCCAGCGTTAATTGATCCAATAAAATTTTAAGTCTGGAATCTGGTAACATCAAAATGTCTACAACCAGACATTTATGTAGAGCTGCATATACTGTACTGTGGATAGCAGTGTGGAAGAGGCATCTAATGTAAGAGGTGTAAGAAGAGAGGGCAATGTGATGGAGAGAGCAGTGTACAAGAAAAGAAGACAATGTGATGGACTGGACAGTGTACAAGAAGAGAAGGCAATGTGATGGAGAGAGCAGTGTACAAGAAGAGAAGACAATGTGATGGAGAAGGCAGTGTACAAGAAGAGAAGGCAATGTGATAGGGAGGG
>JABWIB010006681.1:22079-32532 GCA_016617825.1 Platyplectrum ornatum
CCAAACTTTCTCAGTCGAGGCACCCTTAGGGTCTCCATAATTTTTCAAGGCACCCCTATGACAAAATAATTTCACATTTTTACGTTTTTGAGTCAGAATAGTGTAATAACTATTAAAGTAAAGACATAAATACTTCAGGTTGATATTAATTCTTGTTTATTTCCTATACGAGATGTAAAATTGTACTTCTAAGTAACACTGTCAACATAGCAACACGTTGGAAACAACATTCCGTGGCACCCCAATGAGAGCATCACGGCACCCCAGGGAGCCACGGCACACAGTTTGGGAACCACTGTACTAGATGATTATAATTCAGCAGTATGTGAGCAGTGTAAGGCGAAACAATTACAATCTCCATCTCCACAAATGTGGTAGTTTATCTCATTGATGAATGCCACGTTGTCTGATTTCCTTGTTACTAAAGAAGATTTCAAAATTGTAACGTCTAAAAGATCAAGGTCATTCAGTAGTGGACTATCAGAAGGTATTGGATAAATCCAAAGGGTCTGAAGATGAGGAAGTTTCAACGCAGGCTGAGTGTGATATCAAACATTAATCTCCTTAAATTGATATACGAGATTCCAGAATCTCTTGAAGATACTAAGTTATAGGATCTGCTCTTTACAGGAGCAAAAGAATAAGATACATTTTCCCCTTGTCTTTGAATTAAAAGAGACTAAACGTGGAGAAGTGGATGTCTCATGATAAAAGGCTACTTGCTCAAGCCATTGTAGCGAAGGTGTATCTGTACAAGCAGGATGAAATTAGAAAATGGGACGATCCACCAAAGATAGTTACAGCAATTGACTACATCTCACACAACACAACACTTCCTTTGATGGATGTTAACATGTATAAAATCCCGATAGTATTGCTACTACTGATAGAATAACCAGAAATTGGTGCCGGCCCCTAGAGTCGATATTCTTGATAGAATGACCCAGGGAGAATGGATTAAAACAGTGCAAAATAGGCAAATTGATATTGAATTTATGTGTTAGGCCTCTCTGGATCCAATGAAATTGCCAGCTAAGATGGCAGCCAAAGCTGCAGCACCCCAGGAACGATTAAGAAAGACTCAATCGAAAGGATTTAGGATTTTGTCATCAGATTATAAAGAGGCTAGGACATATAGACCTGGTAGAAATTACAGAATAGGCCAAGATTCATCTCAACTTTTTTCAAGCTCAAAAGGGAAGAGAGGACAGATCAGGGTTTCGACCCAAATTCCATTGACGCCCAAGAAGGACGAAGCAGTAGGTAGAAGGTTTTCACTCTTCAAAGGGCATGGAAAAGATCCACCACAGACACATGGGTTTGAGAGCTTGTCACTACAGGCTACAAGATAGAGTTTGTGAGTCATCCCCTGTGCCCATGCAGGGGTCCCCATTACGGGGCCTTAGTAATCAACCTTCAAAGCTTTGCGGACCAGAAAGTAATAACACCAGTACCCTTGAATCAATTGAGTTTTATTTAGACTTTTTATCATTTAGAGATCAAACTTTCAGAACCATTCTGGACCTCTGACAGTTATATCTACTCATCCAAGTCAAAACCTTCAAAATAGAGATGTCGAGGACCATTCTTTCGGACATCTGACAAGGTATGCACCTTATTTCTACCAATTTAAAGAGAATGCAGAAGATCAGGGCCTCTTCGTATCAGCAGCAGGTGCTCTTCTTGGGTTGGACCTCATACCAGGCAGTTTCAGGGATGCTTCCTGCGTCAGTGGGACAAGAACAGCAAGAATCAGTGGCAAAGGATTGATCTTTTCGTAAGGGCAAAGGAAAAATCTGGGATGGTGGCTGATAGATGAAAAGATTTCAGCAGGAAAGTAGTTCAAGTCGCTGCCGGTAGTAGTGATAACGACAGATGCCAGTGTTTCTGGTTGGGGAGCAGTGTACAAAGGCAAGTGGATGTAAGGAGTCTGGCCAGAAGAAGTAAGACATCTTCATTCCAATCCCAGAGAAGTGAAAGTAGTTACTCGGGCATGCAAGTCATTTGGACAACAAAACCGTAGTGGCATGTGTCAACAATCGAACGGGGAACAAGGAAAAGGCCATGCTTCAGAAAGTCTCAGTTCTCCTCTTCTGGGCAGAGAAAATCCTGGCAGGATTGTCAGCAGCATGCATTGCAGGTCAGGAAAACCTAACTGCAGACCTTCTAAGTCCCAGGCCATTGGGACTTTAAGGAGTCTGTTCTTCAGAAGATGGTATTGAGAAGAGGCCATCCTCAAATAGATAGAAACAAAAAGTCTCCGTTTCACATTGCCAGATATCAGGATCCTCACACACACTTCATTTGCATATAGACCTGGCCTATGTGTTTTCACCAATCCCTCTTATACCAATATGAATAGAGGAGTCCAGCGAGGAAATGAGAGCAATCCTTCCATATTGACCAAGGAGACCTTGGTTCATGAAGGCAATGCAGATGTCCTTTGTTCCTCCATGGAAACTTCCACCATTGCTAGATCTGGTTCATCAGATGGCAGCACTTCTAACCCTCCCTCATTATTTATTTATAGCTCTGTTATTAATCTTTGTTCTTTATTTAAGCTTGTGAAGTTGGAAGACACAGAAAGCGGAGGTCTTCCCTTTTCCTGTTAAGGGTCCAGTGGGGAATGTTCCCCCAATGGTGTGCTGCCATAGAGAAGTCAGGGAAACGACTTCACCAGGTAATGATCTGCAATTTATTCTCTATTTATTTCAAGGAAGGACGGAATAAATGATCACGTGAACGGGTTAAGTTACCACAGACGTTCTCGACAGATGTTTTCCCTGACTGATAATAAAGGAGCTGTCTTTCAGCTGTACTTTCCTTACAAAGCTTATTGCCAATATACAATATGTCAACAGGATGGCGTCTATAAACAGGTCGCAGGGAGTTTGTTTTACGGATTTGCTGCGAATGTTTGCAAACAGACCATGCAGAAGGCCTGTTATGGCATTCCCAGGGAAGCTTGTCCTAGGAATACCCTGAGCTCTCGAGAGTCTCCTGACAGTCAAAAGAGGACTGGAATAAAGGACCCGATCCAGGGGGTTCAAAATAAGGAGAAACAGGTGGAAAGTTACACCGGGGCACCATCTCCAGTCTAATAACAGTGTAACAGCAATGCCGCTGAGTATCTGTGAGCATTAAGCAAAAGTAAAGTATTCCCCCTGCATGCACAAAATAACATTCATTTGTTCACCCCCTGAAAATCTGCATGGTTTGGCCCAGTTGTGAATTCCCCCCTGAATCTGTCTTATTTTCATACTCCAGAGCCTAGGCGCCCTAGGCAGACCTAGCACCGCGCCCCCTGACGGCAAATGACGCCGCGTTGTGACGTCATCACATCACATCACTTTAAAACCACTGAGGAGGGCGGCAGATTAGTGCCGTCCGCCCTCCCGGTTATTATTTATTTATTTTATTTCCGTTTTTTTTATTTTTGTTTCACGTTTAGTTTCCCCCTCCGTTGCCGCACCGCTCGGCCAGCCTCCCGAGGCACAGGGGGCGAGTACCACGGGTGGTCTCCTTCTTCCCCACTCCAATCCCCCACTGCCATGGGTCCCAATCAGGAGCCCCTCCTGCACAGGTGGGGGATTGCAGACAGACTGGAGAATCCCCTGTTTTATGTATCCCTGGCCCCCTAATTCCCTAATCCAGCTATGTACATAGCACATGCTTATCCACAGTCCTGATTTCAGCAGAACAGTCCTGATTTCAGGTGTCTGTCCTGCTGTCCCCACCTGTATTTTGCCCCAATAAAGGGACACAACTGGCAGTAAAGGTTTCTTTCTCCAATCCTTTTTTTTTTCTTTTGAATTTAATGTCCTGAAAAGGGACGGGACTTGTGTGAAGCCAGGCGGCCCTAGACATAGGCCAGATAGGTGGCTATGGCCTTTGGCCCTACGACTTAAGGGGCCTTGCGCTGTCAACGACACAGCAGAGTCAGCTGTCAGTGCAACCAGCTGTACTGCCCCCCGCCACCGGTAATTACCTCCACACTCTAATTTCCCACTGATTGACCTTGGGGCTCCTGATTGGCCGTGACCAGTGGCAATAAGGGACTGAAGTGGAAAAAAGGGGTGGAGTGATTACCGGTGACGGGGAGGTCCCCATTCTACCAAAGCCTTGGGCCACCTCTGGGGTTCAGGCTGTACCAAGGGCTTGGCTTATTTTTACAGTTTTCAACCCATGAAATGGCAGGAGGTATGATAACATCTTCCGCCATTGCTAATGATCCCAAGGTGGATCCACATTATTCCCCTTGCCCTGTGCTTTAGCAAGAACCATGGTTTATTTCCCACAAGTCATTTACCAATTTATATGCAGGATATTCACAAATATCTAAAGACCAGTCCGGGCCAATATACTGTTTATTTTGACATTTCGCTAATAGCATTGTTCTGTGCCCTTCCCCGTCAATCATCCTCCCAGTGCAATGGAAAAGGGCTTTATGTGTAATGTATCTCTCAGTTCAAACACATGTCACTAAGAGTAGATGTTCTGTGTATAATTCCAGTAAAAGTGTTTTGCTTCAATAGAACAGCTGCTGTGTGTTTTTCCAGCCTGAGTACAGCAAACAGCCTGGGAGTGTGGACGTGGTTTTGCATTTGTAGTTCATGACATTGGTTTATTTGGTTATGTGGATATTGGATGTGATGAGATCGGGGTTGTAGTCATTTCATGTCACTTCATTCGGGCTAATTATCCTCAAGCCACAGTGCGAATGACTGATAATCCCTAATGATCTCAGTGATATATGACTTAATGTTCTCCAGGCAGCAAACATTTGGTAAAACCATGATGAATTGCAGGGGGGGGGGGTAAAATGAATGTCAGTGTGTGCATGCAGGGAGAATACTTTATTGTTGCATGTTGCACACAGATACTGACCAGCGTTACTGTTACACTGTTATTACACTTGTGCTGAAAACATCATCACTCAACTCTAATACTGTTTGCAACTAATAAAATGTAACTCCCCTGCAATTCACCATGGTTTTGCCCACTCTTGAGTAAGTCGTAAGTAAGTCAATAGTGCCTAAAGTTTGAATCTGGTTGCATCACCCGATGGGGACTTATGTTAAAATGTGAGAAGGGGGTGAATTGTAGAACATGGGGGTTATGGTTAGGCTACAGGAAGGGAATTCAGGGTAAAAGGCGAAGGTTAGGGTTAGGCTACATAGAATGGAGGGAGCATAGGAGGGGAAGGTTAGGGTTAGGCTACATAGAATTGAGGGAGCATAGGAGGGGAAGGTTAGGGTTAGGCTACATAGAATTGAGGGAGCATAGGAGGGGAAGGTTAGGGTTAGGCTACATAGAATGGAGGGAGCATAGGAGGGGAAGGTTAGGGTTAGGCTACATAGAATGGAGGGAGCATAGAAGGGGAAGTTTAGGGTTAGGCTTTGAATGGATCGTAGAAGTAGAGAATTAGGGTTAGGTTGCAGGGAGGGAATAGAGCAAAGAGGAGGTTATGTTTAGGCTGTGGAGATCAAATGGATTGAAGAAGGGAAGGGTTAGGGCTAGGCTGCAGGGAGAGGATGGAACAGAGAAGGGGATGGTTAGGTTAAGGCTATGTGGATGGGATAGAGCAGAGAAGGGGAGAGTTATGGTTAGGCAGCTGGGAAGGGATAGATTATAGATGGGGAAGGATAGGGTTAAGGTTAGGTTTTGGGGAATGGATCATATAAGGGAAAAGAAGAATCATAGAAGTGGAGGGTTAGGGTTAGACAGCAACTCCTCGATGTCAGGTCATTATTAATAATAATAATAATAATAAAAAACTGCAGAAATAAGCCATTGAAGAACACGCCATACTATTAACCATCTCCTCATGCAGAGGAGTCTTCCTGCTGTCTGCGGAAGCTGTTTCGTTTCTGCACAATGGTTATTGACATAGATGGCTGGTTTTACAAGTCGTAACCAAGCGATGATGTACAAACATGCAGAGAAGAGCAGAAAACAAGCCTAATGGAGGGGGCTTCGTATATACAAGGAGCTATGTAAACGTTATGTATATGTTATCGTTAGCAAATGATATTATCAGCTTTTTATTTACAGAAACATTTAGAATGTCTATTTAAACGTTGCTCTATGTTAAATGCTTCCCTCTGTCTACGTGTATATTTTATGTATAAACAACGTAATGTGGAAATGCTTCTCTGCTTTTTGCAAGTGAAAATAGTACTTCCCGCCAGGGGCAGATTTAGAGGAGGTGGGGTGGGGGGGGTAGGGGATCAGGGCAGTCGGACTGTGTTTGCATAAACCCAAAGATATCTGTATGCAGGCACAGAACCAGTAAGTCTGAAATACCAGCTCTCAGTGGACCAGATCCAGACTTTAGGCACTACTGACTTGCTCACAAATTACTCACGAGTGGGTAAAACCATGATGAATTGCAGGGGGAGGTATAATGAATGTCAGTGTTTGCATGCAGGGAGAATACTTTATTTTTGCATGGGGATGGGTCTTTTGGAAAGATTTATGCAAATCACGCCCAAAGTCCCGCCACCTAAACAGCAACCATATGCCCTAACTTTAAATGGGGAGGCTAGACATCACCATGTCCTGTTTATTCTATGTTATGTTCGGGGCTGTAATGTTTCACATTAAATTATTGGCTCAGACCTGGTCCCGGGAGATTTGTAGACTCTACAGGCATACCGGGAGATTCCCCGAAATTTAGGGCTCGAAGTGGGGATTGTAAGGTGGCGGTATGGCGCTAAGCCACGCCTCTTACATAAGCCTCACCCCTCCAGAACCATGATTTTTTTTTTAACTAAAGTTTCCCCCCTCCAGTGCTGAAGGGTGGAGCTTAGAAAAGGGGGAGGGGCTTAGTGGGAGAAGTGCCGATATGCCATACTGGCATATACCGGGCCACTTCGAGCCCTGACGAAATTTGGGCGTCTCGTGGAAATTCCAGGAGAGTGCAACCCTCAATATAACAGAATGTCAGCTGGATGACAGGACCCACTTAGCCGCCATCGTTCTCTCTGCATTATATGCCTAACGCAGGGGTAGACAGCCTGTGGCTTTCCAGGTGTTGTCAAACTACAAGTCCCAGCATGCTTCAACTGCATAGACATAGTTAATACCTGATAAAGCATGCTGGGACTTGTAGTTTGATGATGGGTAATCTGTTGCTGCAATTCCAGTATCATACAGTAGCTGAACTACATAGCACGCAGCATAAAAGTCTCATTGCATCTATAAACATGATAGCCGGCTGCTGTTACCCAGTGAGTTCTAACCACAGAGGGTCTGGGTTTCGTGGATATAGAGGCCGTCTCAGCTGCATCTCCAGTGTTTTATTCAGCTATAACGAAGAAAATGGCATTTCCAGTAGAGCACTAACAACCTGATATAACCTCACACGTATCACACATATCAAAGCAGTGTTATAAATTATAGGGAATTACGCAGACACGGAGTAAAATCCTTAGTTTCAGCTGAGGTATACGATAATAACTCTCATGTGGAGCACTCGTGTGTCTGCTTTGTGTAAGTGCTTCGGGGGACTGTACGGAAGCTGCATCGGAGGTGTAAGAGGTGCCTTAACTTTATATTCCCTTCCTGGGACTCTCACAGGTTAGAGTTAGGAGCACCTGTAGCATCTGTTATTACACTTGGGCTGGAAACATCATCTCTCAGCTCTAATACTGATTGCAGCTAATTCAACATCGTTTTGCCCACTCTTGAGTAAGCCATAGAAACATAGAAACATAGAAAGTGACGGCAGATAAGAGCCACATGGCCAAACCAGTCTGCCCAGTTGTGTATTTAAAACTATACCAACCCAAATTTATTCTATATTTTGTTTGACAATACCCTTATATTTATCCCAAGCTGCTTACACTGTTCTGTAGTATTAGCCTCCACCACTTCTGATGGGAGGCTGTTCCACTCATCAACTATCCTTTCAGTGAAGTAATTCTTACGGACATTTCCCCTGAACCTACCACCCTCCAGTTTATACGCATGCCCTCGCGTTCTACTACACCTTTTTCTGTGAATAATGCCCCCCTCCTCCACCTGGTGACATCCCTTGATATATTTGAAAGCTGCTATCATATCACCCCTNTCCCTTCTCTGCTCCAAGCTGTACATATTTAGTTTCTCTAGTCTTTCTTTTTAGCCAATAGAGCTTAAGTCTGAATCTGGTCCAATGTTACTAAATTACAACTCCCAGCATGCTCCAGTGGTAGAGATAATGCTGCAGTTTCACAGCTCCTGTGTGCACAAGTTACCTATGTTACCCCATTCACATTACCTCAAATTAGCTGTCTTTTTTGATAAAAAAAAAACTCAGTGTGAACGCTCCATTTACAAAACCATCACAGCCAATCACAGCACATTTTCTGAGTAATGATGTGTACTGGTAGCAAAAAGCAGGGTTCAATGTGAACAGTGCAGACACTGCTTTTTCAGCTAATCTGAATGGTCCATTTTTCACAGCCCCTCCACAATAAAGCTACCTCTATAATTGTGTAAATCTGCATATACCATACCTCCCAACATTTTTGTCCCTGAAAATGGGACAAATAGTAAATAAATAAATATCGGGAGGGCGGGCGGGCGACAATAATAAGAGGTCTTCCTCCTCCCTGCCACCCTCTCGGTTTCTAGAGTGACGTGACGTCACACAATCGGTCCCTGGGGAAGGGGGGGGTGTGCTAGGTCTCACCTATTGTGCCCAGTGACCTAGCACCGGCCCTGCGAAGAGAGATACCCGAACGGTCGCTATGGGTTACAGCGCCGCTGCCCCCTGTTTTATGGTTGTGTCTTCCTCTCTTCACTGACCGTAGCAGAGGCATTCCTCACTGGCTCTCCTCCACGGCACAGCCCTGTCCGCGAGTGCCGGGCACAAGTGCTCCGTAGCCTCCTGTAAATCGAGTGTAAAGCCTATTCAAGAGAGAGGAAACTGCAATTACGAGCTGCACTTTTAAAGTTATTGAAGCAGACAGGCCAGCCTTTATGAGATGTAGCGCCTGAAGAGAAGCCAACACATGCTCTCCATCTGTTACATAATGGGATCTGAGGACTTATTGCATCACGGCGTTCTGAGGTAGCCAACAGCCAGGAGCCCCGCAAATTGTGTGTGTATTTTTAGGATTAACAGATCAGCACATCGGTTCCTGTGGTTCTTCCAAGATCTGGAATTCGTATAGAAGCGGAATTAGGATAAAACGGGCCCGGCGAGGTTACGTCTTCCTGCTGGATAAGTCATAATTGATCATTTATATCTTTTCACAGAGGCCACTTTGTTTACTGCGCTCTCCATACCTGGGGTCATCGGATATGTGATGGCTATAGCAGATGTACGGTGTTAGTCACAGGCTTCCTGCGATGCGGGGATACTCATGTAAAGACGCTATTGGCGCAATGTTAAAAGTAGATAGTCCTGATAGCATACCTCCCAACTTCCAGGGTCCGGAGCGTGGGACACATAAGCCCCGCCCCCGGACCCATCCGACTCCGCCCCCTGCCTGCACCGACCACGCCCCTGGCACGCCACGACTCTGCCTTCTTCTCGCCCAAGCCACGCCCCTTTTTATGTCGCGGCTAATTTCATTTAAACATTAAAAAGTAAGTTTGTCCCCTTATTGGGACAAACAGTGAGGCGGGAGGGACAGCGGGACAGTCCCCCAAAAGCGGGACTGTCCCGATGAAAACGGGACTGTTGGGAGGTATGTGATAGCTATGGGCCATATACAATTTCTTTTTCAAAGTCATGATATCACACTATGGTTTATATTTACTAAGCAGGGAGATTGCAGGGAGATTGAAGAGTGGGGATGTTGCCCATAGCAACCAAATTCAAGCTCACATTCTCCAGTATGTAAAATGAAACTGAGAGCTTGAATCTGATTGGTTGTTATGGGCAACATGCCCACTCTTCAATCTCCCTTCTTAGTAAATATAGGCCTATGATGACGTTGCTAGTCGGGGTGTGCCAGGGGCGGAGTCGGGTGGGTCCGGGGGTGGGGCTTAAAAGTTGGGAGGTATGAAAAGTTATGATATGATCTCATCTCGACATTTACAAAAGAGATGCCTTTCCCGTGAATTGACCCAAATTGACCAGTATCCTCCATCTCCTTATGGTAAAGCCCATAAAAACTAATAGAGAAACAAGTCCAGAAAAATAAAAAACTGCAGTAAATGACAAATACACTCAAACCTCGTGCACACATGTTGGGAAGTAGAAAAACGTGTTTCTGCTAAATATATGAAAAAAAAAAGAATAACCCCAATAATAATGTCTGGCTGCTTTTCTCCCTTGAATATATATGACATTGGGCCAGATTCAGACTTTAGGCACTTATGACTTAGTCACAACTTAACTCAAGAGTGGGTAAAACCATGTTGAATTGCAGGGGGGGGGGGTAAATGTCATTAGTTGCAAACAGTATTAATGTTGAGAGATGATGTTTCCAGCCCAAGTGTAATAACAGTGTAACAG
>JABWIB010006682.1:7684-26931 GCA_016617825.1 Platyplectrum ornatum
TGGTACTTACCGATAAATCTTTTTCTCTGAGTCCATCTGGGGGACACTGTGATCCCTCCCTTGCTCAGTCTGTACTTAGTGTATGTTGGTTTTGTCTTCATNTATTACTTGGTTTGGTTCCCTGCNTTCGCCAGGGGGTNCAGAGTTTTCATAATAGGGTCGTGGCCCTGGTTTCCCTTTGGCTTTTCAAATAACTGGAGGGCAGGGGATTGCAGGGGAGGAGGAGCCTGCTCTGACTCACATTAAAAGTTTAACTATTAAGTGCCCATACTCCTAGCTGGCCCTTGAATCCCCAAGGTGCACAGTGTCCCCCAGATGGACTCAGAGAAAAAGATTTATCGGTAAGTACCAAAATCCTCTTATCTGGTTAGTTATTGCCTAAAGAAATTAATCCGTCTAATGGGGTTTTTGGTCTGGTTTTAGCTAATTAATTATAATATTAATTACTGGTCCCCCATTATTCAATTTCCAGCCTATGTAGGATATGTTCTGCCTAACAATGCATGGTCTAAAGTGCAGATTTTCTTTTTCTTAGTTATGTAATAATTAATAATGTTTTCATAATCTGTGGTTGCTGTCTGGAGGTTGCTGAGACTCGCACAATTAAGGAACAGGTTGTGATATAATAAAGAGTGCAAAGGTGAATAATAGTCCACAGATAAATTCAGTGACAGTGTAGGGCCTTGGGTAGACACACCTGAACCTGTGGTTGAGAAACTTAAAAACAGATAGACAGTGGGATGGTGGGATCTGTGGTTTATTAGTTTGTTTGCCAACATTTGTATTTCCAGACAGCGTTATTTACTTGGAATGGCATAGCTTTTATTGTATTGTTACTCCTAAAATGTAATTTCTTTAAAACAATATATTTATTTCCAGAGAAGTAAAGAAGTCAATATGTGTATCCATTTCATATAAACATTGATGAATATGTCCATTATTATATATTTTTCACAGGTATATATAGAAGTGGAACTGATATGTGGATGGAAGATGAATGCTGCCTTGCTGCAGAAGCAGCTTGTAGTGATGATGATGATAATGATGCATAATTAAAATGTTTATTTTTTAATGTTTATATATGCTTTGATAATATTTCTTGATGCAAATATTTTACATTGTTTCATATGTTTTTGTTTTTAAACCATTGAAGTGTCAATTTTCTTGCAGTTATTTATTCGTTGGATCCAATCGTTTCTAACATGAAAGAATCCTGTTTAGAAAGACCCCCCCCCCCCCAAAAAAAAAAAAATTACTATTTGTGAAAGCATTCAAGTGTTAGTGTATGTTTTACCTTCTTGCAAATATGTGCTTTTGACCACCACCTGGTAACTTATGTTACACATACTTGTATATCAGTTTTTGTTTTTTAGTTTTTTCTAATAAATGTCTTTGTCTCTTGATTCTGGAAACTGTATAATAAATTGAAAACCTTTATCCATATATACTACTCAACTGTTAAAATGCACCTTATCCAGGCCTCTAAAACTGACAACGCCCAGAAGAATCATGGTGATGCTCTCTACCAATACAAACCGGTTCTTACGTAAAAAGAGTAAACGGTCTATGATTGATTATTCCAAAACCACCTTAACTCATAACTAAAATAAAGACACGGACAACTTCATTGCATTTTAAAAGGGGACATAGGTTTATTGAAAATGCAAAAAATTTGATTAAATTAAATTGAATAAATTTAATTGATTGACTATAAAATTTGGATAATGAATTGCTTTAGGAAATAGGTGGCCCAAGCTGGTGAGGGTTGTCAATGATTGTATTTAAAGACAACCGTGGTTGTGTCATGACTGGTGCATCCCCACCCTAACCCACTCAACCCGTTCCCCCGGCTCAGCCTTTTCTTTGCCAAAATTCCCTCACTGGGAGAAGGCAGATCAGACCCCGCCACGAGACAGGCGACCTGATGTTCACATTATAGGGGTGCGCCTCTGAACACAGATATTTCCCCCTGATCTTATTGCGCCCCCAAAACTAATTTGACACCCCCCACCAGCACAGCCAACCCATGTCCTGTCTGTGAAGAAAAAGAAACATGTTAATAAATACAGCCTAACCAAAAAGGGGAGGGAGGGATGAATTCCAAGAGAAAAGGAGGTAGAAGACATGGACATAAATTGCTTATATAAACTTGGTCACCTGACCATAACCCTGCCCCCTCACCCCATATGCTGATAACCAATCCTGACAGCAGACACAGAATCATACCATAAATTATTAATATTAATGAGGTCCACTCTACTCCCCCAAAACAATCCAACGTTCATATCCATTCCTGCTTAATCAGCCCTCAGGTTACTTGCTTTAGATTTGGGTGTGGAAACAAAGATGCCTTTTTATCAATTTACATTGAGGGAAGTGTTCAGTCATTTAATATACTCGAGTATAAGTCGAACCGAATATTAGCCAAGGCCCCTAATTTCACAAAAAAAATGGGATAACTATTGACTCGAGTATAAGCACTGTGGCTCAGTGTGGTAGGTGAGTGGCATGCTGCATGCCTATTTCACACTGTACCTGTCCCCATCCTTTACCTTAGCTCCGATTAGCTGTGTGTGCAATGTGTGCACTCTGATATTTGGGGACAGAGAGGAAAACGCTGCAACACAAGAGCCGGCTGACCGATGTGATCGGGATTCAGCTATGTGGACTGATAACCAACACAGACCCAGCAGCTTCCAAGACAATGACTCGAGTATAAGCCGAGGGGCCACTTTCATTACAAAAAAAAACTAGGCTTATATTCGAATATATATGGTACCTGTGTTAGTTATAAAACTTTATAAAACCAATACATTGAAAGTATTTATGCCCCATATTATCCATAAGATCAAAATCAGGCTTCATTTTGGGGAGAAACTTTGCACCTGATTCAGGAATTATGGCTGCCGCTGTGTGCGGCTACCAGGTCCCTTTAATTTACAGCTGCGCATAGTCCCGAATTCAAATACGGAAAATGTGTCCCAGTATGTTAAATGATTTGACTCTTTTTGCACATAGGGCCTGTATCTGTAGGCACTCCCAGAGATGTCCTTAAACCTTTTTAGGTGCAAGTGTAGAGCTGTGCAAATACCATATTTCAATGTGAGGGATGAAAATTAATTCATTAATTAATTTATTTTGTTGCATGGAGGTAAAACACTGCTTTACCACAAACATTGCGTGAACTGCATTGCTTTGTGTTAATTTTTAAATTGGAGTTGACCTAGGAAATTACCTTTCAACTTTTAATCCGTTGTCACAGTTTAATACTTGCTTCCCCTCAGTTTTTGGTCTTATTCAGGTCTACACTTGCACCTGTTTTACCCTTACTCACAAACTCTGGATAAGCAGAATTATTCAGTGCATATAGTTCTAGATAGATAGATAGATAGATATAGATGATAGATAGATATAGATGATAGATAATATATGTAGATCAACTACACATATTGGCTATTGTGTAACTATTTTTAATAAAAAAATGTAATTAATATCAAATCTAGCACATGTATGCCTAGTTCCAGATTTAAGTTTAAGTCTATTTTAAGGACTAAGCATATGCATTGGAATTGATGGCGTTGATCCAGAGTTGGTGCAAGTGTAGACCTCATCAAAACCATGTTGTAATGTGAGGGGTGTTTGTGCATTTTAATTTTATTTCATGCACTTGCACCTGTTTTGTTCTAAAACTCTAGATCAGCCCCAATATATCTAGTTGAAGTGTGGCCATTACCAGGGAAGCCCGAAGGGCATAATTAGTGTAAGCCATTGGCTTAAGCGTTTTTTTTATATGTCGGGGTTATTGGTAATAAATGTCTGTCCAAGCTGCTTATGAACTTAACCAGAATACTGATTTCTTCAACAGTGTAATAAGAATAGTTTGTAGGATCAACTGGTCTCACAGTGTTGGTGCACATAGTACACACACATACACACAGCAGTATACAACAGTGACAGGGTTATTCAGAAGATACAATAAAGAATAGTAAAATAGCATGCAACTGTGATATTAACAGTATATGTTGGAGTGCAGTGTGTGCGTGAGAGAGATAGAGGTAGGAAGAATGCATTATGAAGTGCACTGTGGGGAATGTATCAAGAGATGCAAGAGTCAGGGAGAATGTATTGCACTGTATGTGCTAGAGGTAGAGAGAAACTTATGGGGTGCACTGTATATAAAAAAGATAAAATGTATTTTGATGTACACAGTGTGTGCGAGACAGAAAGAGATATGGAAAAGGAGGGGCTTTTTTCCCAATGGGTAGGTGCAGTCGCTATTGTATGTAAAGAATAATACACCAAAACTATGGTATCCACAAAATCAAATTACCAAGTAAAACCAAGAAAGAGCAAAATGGGTTTAATCAATCAATGTTTTAAATATAATCATAGACTGAAAATAGATTTCTTGTTAAAGGTAAAGATAAAATATAACTTTTATTTGGTTCATATAAAACAGGGGGGCATGCAGGGATATAGGAGTCTACACTATCCCTCCTTTTCCCTGCAATAAGCCCACCTTATATCTAAATCCTAGCCTAAAGATTGCAGAGTAAACGCCTCGATAAGGGCGACCCTGCCTGGAACCTAGCCCTAATTTTCCTAGAGGTCCCTCACATAACCCTACAATGTGTAGAATAATAGATTATGTGATTTATTCGAATATATACCGTTAACTCAAAAATAAAAGTGTCCAAAATGTACCAGAAAATTAGATGTAAGTGTCCAAAGTGTAAAATAAATAAACAAACTATAACATTTGGACACTTACATCTAATTTTCTGGTACATTTTGGACACTTTAAAATAAAAGTTATATTTTATCTTTACCTTTAACAAGAAATCTATTTTCTGTCTATGATTATATATAAAACATTGATTGATTAAACCTATTTTGCTCTTTTTCACTTGGTAATTTGATTTTGTGGATACCATAGTTGTGTTGGTGTATCATTTCTAAATTTTGGGTATGAGCAATTGGTGAGCTCTATGTTACAGTAAGGGCCCAGTGTAATCTACATAACAATAATAGCAATATTAATGAAATGATTAAAAATAAATATTGCAAAATGACTATGGAATTATTCTCCATATTAATACTATAAATGCTCTTTTATTGCTTTATTTTATGTATTTATTGTTGAAAGCAAAATAAAACCACACAAATGAGGGCAAATACAGGGCCCACTCCCCACTTTTCAATCTCACAGCTTAGTAAATTTAGGCCATAGTTACAGAAAACGACTCCGTCCTTCTGTAGTTTTGAAGAGCGAAAAATGAGCATGGCTTGATATTTTAATGGTTTGTTTCAAAATCTCCCACTTTTTTCCTGCTTCTGGCTAGGGATGGTGCAACTGCTATTTCTGCAATACTTTGGTGATTGGCAGCCTATTTTAAATAAGTGCAGAAAGGCTTCCCTGGCCAACGCTTTGGTTTTGTAAACCGTTTATAGAAATTTTAGTTTGAAATGTTAAGTCAAGGACAAAAATGTAATTAATCAAAAAAGATGCAAGCCAGTAAACTGCATGTCCAAGAATTCTTACGCATAAGTGTGTTTTTTTTGCGCGTAATTCACAGTTTTGACTTTTGACCAAAAAAACGCAGCTCACTGCGCTAAAATTCTGGATCAGGTCCAATATCCCTTAATATACAGGAGTTTTCCACCCCAAATAAATCTTCCAATGAAGTGAAAATTGATCTTTAGGGTTTATAGTTTATAAAGACATTAATACACTCATGCAGTAAGGGCACTTTAGCCAGTAGCAGGGGAAAGTTCACCGGGAAGAGATCAGCGCTTGACCTGTTTAATGTAACTCTAAGGTATTTCAGGTGGGAAGGTTTCCAATATAAGGGAAAGGCAGCTGAGAGAGAGCACCATAACATTGAAACTCCTNTATTAGGTTGGGGAGAAAATCAGTGGGGCTAGTGATGGTAGGTCTAGGCGGTCATCTGCTAATAGAGCTCATTTACAATCCCATTGTGATATTAAAGGTTTGAGGTAGACTGCANTTGATCTGGGCAGATGGGGAGTGGTAGACATCCAATATTCTGTGAAGGCAAAGGGGACCCAAAACCAGGTTTTGTAATCACTAACCCTTGTCAAACGCCTTTTCTATGTCAGTGTTAAGCTAGGCACACACGGTAAATTGTTCCAATTTAAGGATTCATTCAAGAGTGGGCAACACCATGTTGAATTACAGGGGAGGCAAATTGAATTAACTGCAATCAGTATTACAGGTGAGAGATGGTGTATCATAGCACAAGTCTAATAACAGTAACGCTGGTCAGTATCTGTGTGCAAAATACAAAAATAAAGTATTCTCCCTGCATGCAAACACTGACATTCATTTTACCTCCACCTGCAATTCAATATGGTTTTGCCCACACTTGAAAAAACCCTTAAATTGGAACAATTTATCTTACCCTGTGTGCCTAGCTTTAGACAAGAGCGATGTATCAAGTCAATCAGGAGCAATTGAGGGAGATTAATGATCTTGGAGTTACTGTAATGGACCTAGCGACCCTGTACAAATCCCACCTGATCATTTTGAACTAGGTATGTACTGTTGGAGCCTATTAGAGAGAAGCTCGGCATATAATTAAAGGTCCACATTCAGCAGAAAAATCAGCATTTAGCTTGAAGGGTCTTTGCCATTTTTAGGAAGCACAGTAACGTGTAGGTGGAGAAATAAGAGCCATCTGTAACTGGCTCTTATACAGAGCCATCTTTAACTGGCCCCCAGCATCAGGGGATGAGGCCATCTTTATACATCTTGATACATATATAAGAAATTGGGAAACCATCTGCGTCCGGACTTTTCCCATTGGGCAATGAGGTGATAGCTATTTCCAGCCCCTTTGGTGTGAAGGAAGACTCTAAAGAAACAACAGCCTCCTGAGGTGGCAATGAAAAGCAATAGTCCAGCAAGTAACAACTAAATGGGGGAGAGGCAGGGAGCCTGAGCGATTGGCTGTCCTTTTATTTCTCTTTAATTTGGCTCAAATTATCACCCAATAACAGACCATTATTTTCATGATAGAACATATAACATAGAGCTTAGAATATATNATTTGGAACCCAATTATACTGTGCATTAGGATGCTGTAATGTTATCATGTTTATAATCTTTCTGTAGTTTAGGGTGTGCTGATTTATATGATTTTGTCTTGCGTGAACATAAAGGGATTGCAGGTATTAAACTTATATATATCATATAAATGTGCACGACTGATAATTAGATGTGGAAACTCCAACTGAAGAAACAAGATTAACAATTGTCATCTAAACATGAATTCACATACATACATCTTTTGTCTTTTATGCATAAACATAGCTTGCACTGGCATGGTCATTTTTGATGCAGTCATAAAATGAGGACCACAAATTGATGGAGTNAACACACAGATTATTAGTTCAATCTATTATTTTATTTCATTCTTTATGTTAGTTTTTCATTTGTAATTCCACTTTGTATTTCAATACAATCATCAATCCTCAAATTTTTCCTACCATAAGTTAGTTAGATGCTAGTTGTTTTATTAACATACAGTATAGCATACGTGAAATACAGTTTATTAGTATAGTTTATTGCACACATGTCAACTAAAACCTTTCACACTGGTAATTTCAAATATTTTGTTAAAATAAGCTGTCACAAATAAATTAATATTTGTAGGAAGAGTGATTTTCTAGTTTCAGGAATGCAGGAATAAATATTCTTCATTTCATCCCAGATTTGATATTTTTTTTTTTTTTTAATATCAGTCAATTCTGAGTAACTTAACTGTTCTAAATAGTATGAATAGGCAGTACATTTAGAAAAAAAAACAATGAATATGTAATTCAAACACATGAATAGTAAGTTTTCTGCCAATCACAAGTTATATGCACAAGGTAGCTTTGCNGAAACTGATCAACAGCCCCAGTGATAACAATTGTAATAAAATACTAGTTATGTCATTACCTTGACACATTCATAGTATCTTTGTGTAATTCTTATTAACTGAAAGACCCAGAATGAAATAAATAAATCTTGTTTAACTGACAAAGTCACTTAGATATAATATAGCATAAAAATAAACAAGACTTTGCATCTTCTGGTTTTGTGATTACCTGCCACAACACCAACAGCTGTATGACAAAACTGTATTACGTGCACATTACGGAATTATACATTTGTAGTTCACAAGACAAGTAGAATTAACAAAAAGAAAAACCAGATAACAAAAATCTGTAACATATATTAAAAAAATATCCAAGGTTTTTATTTTGTTTAAGGATTTGAAGCAACACTGAAATATCTTTCTCTTCATCTTCATTGGTATTGCCATCACATCACTACTTCCTTATTATCAACTTGTATGATAAGAAAACGCTGTTCTAAGTTTATACAAATATTTTTAATATTATTATTCTCCCATTCTATGTATTCACTTATATATCCGCTGTGTCCAACANTGCACTGCACAAACATGGCGCCTTATAAATAAACATTAATAATAATAATAATAATCATTTGGTTTATACTCATTTAAATTTTTGAATTTGTCAGTAAAGCCTTGGTTTTATACCTAATTTTTTACTTCATTCTGGTCCATCATTCATTAGAATTAGCTGAAGAGAATGGTATGAATATGACCCCCAACCAGAAGTGGGACACAAAACTCTTGAATCCCATCGCCTCCACAATTAAGGCAGCAGTACCTTACTTTCCGGATGGGAAACAAAGGTGAAAGAAAGAACTTGTAATAAAAACTACTGTGGAACTGTTTAAAAACACTTTGGCTGACACACTGACAATTTATTTTCTGTTTTTTTGTTTCAGTATTATCAGCTTTTGTGGCTTGTTCATTATGGAATCGGACACAAGCATTGGATTAGCATGATTATATTGACACAATTNAGTGGAAAGCAAATCTAGTTATATTTCATCCTAGATTTGGCAATAGGGAACACTTTTATGTAAAACTACAAAGTAGCTCTTTTGAAATACAGAAGAGTTTCTTTATGGAAATGTTTTGTTACTCATTTGAATTGGTTGACCTAATAAGTTGTCACAACCATAACAAGGAGTGACCAGTATCCTGATGGGAGATGGACTGTGAGCAGGTGAGAATAGAATTGGTTGCAAACCATTACAGCTTGCTAAACAAGCAGCNGAATGGTATGGTCAGAATGGAAGAAGCCCGTAGTGTAATGATGTGCACAGGGTGAACTGATGATGACAACATGTAGGCAGGATTCAGGAGCTGGAACTGTAAAGTTGGATGCCATTGAGGCTCAGAGATGACNGGATCCGATCCAGTTTAGCTATGATCCTGGTATCTGATGGATACATCAGGAATAGNATGTGGCTACAAAAACAATGTACCCTATAATCTCGAAGAACACATGGCATTGGTAAGAACTGGCAAAAGAAGATGCATAATAACACATGANGAAGTACAAAGCAGGAACACACTGGAGTAGTACACTAGGATTACTAAGNGAGTCTGATATGGAGCAGGGCTGAGGGGATTAAATGATGAGTGAGTTGACCTCAACTGTACAGGATCTGGGAGCTACTGCTGGAATGTTGCTAGACTGCAGCATACCTGCCAGGTAGTTACTCCCAGACCAGGACACAGAACAGAAATGGAGAGCAGGGACATGAACTGTAATAAAATCATCTCACAGTATAATAACATCAAAATGGTTGGCAATAAGCAGATTAGGGACAACAGTATATTTATTACAATATGAGCACCTACACATATGTCCACAATCAGGAAAACATCTTAAATGTTGTTGAGATATTGTTTTCTTTAGGAGTTGCTAAAGTTTTTGAATGTTTTCTTGATCTACAAAGAAAAAAATATGTATGATAAATAAACATGAACATCACATNATATTTTACCAGATAATTTGGATCTGTGATAATTATATAAAATATAGTGTACCTGCACACTTTTCACCTTTGTCTGTATGGTGGAAAAAAATTGTAACATTGAAAACATATGAGCCNAAATTTACTAAGCACAGAGATTGCATAGAAAACTCCAAATAATACTAATACTGTGTTTAAGAGATTAAATTTGCCTCCTCTCCAATTCAATATGGTTTTTCCAAACTTTTACTGTTTTTCAAATTCTTATTTTCAAGTTCAAATTTGACTTTCAAATCAGGGGGCCCCTAGGGACCGCCTATACAGCCTATTTCTAAAAGATGCAGATCAGTTGGCACCAAAGCTGGTTTCTCCAGGAAGCCAGACCTACCAAAAAGTACAGTGGTTGTCTGTGTCACTAAATGGTAGGNTGTCCTAGTACACAGAATAAAAAGAAGTAGCATCATGCAGGGGTCAACAGTGCTAGTTATTTCATTTAGTGATATATTCATGCCTGCCATTTAGTGATGGAGATGTCTGCTGTGCAGGTGTTTGTATTGTGTGTGGGTTGTTCCCATTCAGAAAAAAAATCTGTCTTACACTCTCAGTTTGGTATTATAAATGCTGCCATGGGTGTAAAGAAACCCAGAAATAATNTAGGTTATTAGGGCAAGTTCCCTATATATATATTTAGGAAAAGCAGGCTGGGGAGTCATTTCAATTGTACAGTATGGTCTGGGCTATGGGATTATTGTACTTATCACATTCTATATAGGGCTGTGTGTGTAGGACCTAAAGGATAGGTTTAAAAATGTGGACAGTTTTCTCTCTATGTGAGTCAGAGTGCATTAAATTAAGAAGTTTTGAGTGCTCTTCAGAAAAGGGGGTTATCAGAGAGACAGCGCTAAATTAAGATCTTTCCCTATACAGGACAAATTATTAGTATATTTTTGGAAGTTATATTAGCAAGAAACCAGTAAGTAGTTTCTAAACTAAAGCCCATGTGCACCAACCTGACTATCAATAAAAATTGATAGTCAGGTTGGTGCAAATGGGCTTTCGTTTAGAAACTACTTACTGGTTTCTTGCTAATATAACTTCCAAAAATATACTGATTTTTTTAATCAAAAGGGTAAAATCTACCTTATTATAACGTTTGTGTATTTGTAACTTACATTCTGTAGGATAGCAGTAAAGTCCATTTTTTGTGCTTGAGTTTCAAGTTCTGCTTGGTTATGGCTTGTATCCTCTTTAGAAATATTACACATAGATGATGATGATGATGATGCACATGGAGAACTATGGCTCTTATATAATTTTCCATAATGTTGCAAATAATAATTATCCTTTTCCCAGTTACACAATTCTAGTTCTGAGTACAGATTAGACTGCTCTTCCAAAACCTGATTAAGTTGCTGGAAATAAAAAAAAGTCAATCAACAAGAATAATATGGCTAGAAAAAGTATTTTCTAAACTATTTAGTCACTTAATGTTACAATNTTCCAACAATGTTTNTGTGCACAGTACAGCTATGTTATTNATCTATACTGAACATCAATTCCAAGGTCTTTTTGTAGCACTTGGACTTTATTTTCTTATATTTTTAAATGTTAAAAAAAAAATGTTGAAAAGTATTTTGTTAGTACTAAAAATAGCTCCATGATCCTCATTGAGTGACATATACAACCAGCTAGAAAATAATGAAATGCATTGGTTGGAATAGTGGCTGAAAATGAATATCTCTTCTCTCTGTTTATTTTAAAAGGAGAAAATAGTGTTAAATGTAGGTGTATTTATCTGGAAACTTTGCATGTTTTGAGAAAACAATCTGAGACACCATTTTTTCCATGTACTTTGGATTAATGATATATTCTGTTTAAGGACTAGAACAATTTATTTATTGAGCTTTGCTGCAAATTTTTGTTATTTATTTGGAATTATGTTTTTTTAGGCCCATTGGCATTGTTTTTATTTTACTTGAAAAACTTTATTGGGATGCTTTTGTTGTTTTAGTCCCTTTTAATAAATATACTGTAAGGTAAAATGCAATTTTTTAATTATTAAACAGCTAAATGACATGGGACAGAACTATTTTCCATACCATTGCAATGGTCTCCTTCACATGATGTGCTCTTTCATCCAAGTTCAATTCCAATTCTAAAGATTCTTTTATAACATTTCGACGTAATAAATGCAGTGTTCTCAGTTTCTCCCTAGAATCACACAAACATGGCACACAAACATGTAACTTTCTCTTATCATGTGATTTAAGCTGATCACTGCAAATTGGATGCGTAAATATTTTTTAAACTTGTGGAATGTTATAATATAACAAATTGAGAATGAATCAGCTTATCAAAAAGTTAAANGACNTCAATATTAATTNAAAAAAATGNAAAATGCTTTAAATTATAACAGTTGGTCTTAAAATTAGAATGCCATATTCTATTTCTTCAATTAAAAAAAATGTAACTATGCTCATGTGCATAGATGCAGACATCTCAAGGTGCTCTACATACAAGTATACAAAAATCAGAGTATTGGAACCAAGGAACCAAGGGACACTTTAAACATAATAAAGGGGTACCAGGTAGGGTATTTTCAAGTGGAACTATTGTTTGAATCACGATTATATAAACAGGTGAATTTGTTTTGTGACTTAGTCAGTAGACGTTGTGTTGTCCCACCCATGGGTGTGTTGTTTCCCAGCTTTCATTTGCATACATGATAAGGTGTAAAGTGAGAGGCGGATTATTTTACACATCACACATGCAGCTCTGCTATAGTGATCAAGCGCTGCAGTAGGGGAAGGGGAAGTATTGGGGGATGGAACTGGGCAGTCAACATTGACTGTGTCATTCCCAGTACAAGTACACACTGTAAAAACTGTCCCTGTACCGGAAAAATAAGTATAGTAGAGTCGGAGGGTATGCTCTACTGTTTGTGGCATAATAATATAAAAGTACAGACATTACTATGTGGCATGATTACACAAACTGATGAATTAATTTTGGAATAAACAATCTTATGGTTTTACATTTTTTATAATGAAAGTTGTCCTTATAGCCTGTATTTGCCACAATTATACATGAAATGCAATATGCTACCTGAATATTTGTTTTGGTGGCTGGAAGGTTGTTCCATAAACTATTCTATACAATCAGGGCTCAAAGTGAGGATGCATATGGGGGATGACATACCTTCACTTTTCCTACTGGTTTATTCTGGTTTATTACTATTGTTTAATTATTAATCTCACTTCTATTATTTGCTATGTTTTCATACCATAGTCCATAACACCATTTCTAAATTTCACGACCACTGTATATGATGCTAAAGACAAATGGAATTTATTAATATACAGGGGATGATCCAAATGTAATAGATAAATAGAGTTCACTTTAATAAGGTTTTTCCAGGTAAGCAATTTTTCTGTTCTTTACACTCTTATCTTCTGAATACATTTTTCCATCACTCCCCTCCTACATACAGAAATATTTCCGAACCCTATGCTAACTCAAAAATCACCTGTCATTATTACTTTAGAGTAATAAAAAACACTTTACCTTTCTTCATTTGTGAAAATATTAAAACAACTAGCTTGTTGCTCTAGCAAACATTGCTCAATTTCTATCAGCTTTTCACGAAAATGTTGACAATCTCTTTTCATCTTTTCCATGTCTTGGTCCATATTCTATATAAGAGCAAAATATATCAGATAAGATTAGATTGCATTTGTAGCGAAATGCAGATTTATCCATCAACTTGTCGTTTACATTTTCTAATACTGACTTTGAATGTTAATTGTGGTTAGACATGTAAGAATCAAAACAGTTAATGGTCTTTAAAAATAGGAAATGTCTAAAACATCTATACTTTACTGGATCACTGTAGATACAGATAATGGTCACTGTTTTACAACCTCTACACAGCATTTACTCCTTCCTACCATCCTATTGGACAACAAGCGAAGGAGGTTAGAAGAAAGTATCATGAAAAGGATAGGGTGTATTTCTAAATGGCAGCGATAGCATTTAAACAGTACAGTTGGATCAGATGTTGTGTAACTGATCAGAAAGTTACCCACTATGTTTTGGCTTTTGATAAATGACATATCTGACAGCTTTCAAGAGAACGACAGGCAACGTAGAACTATGTACAATATATGTGTGCTAACTGGTATGCATACTGATCCTCAATTATGACATGTTGCCACTTAACTTTCACATAAATAATTTATGTGTCTCTCTCCATTGGTGTGGGAGGAGTCGCTAGTAGTATATGTGGATGCAACAGGCTTCCATGAATAAAATTAGCATCAAAGCAAATGAAATGAAAAACAAACTACAAAGCTACTTACAGCACAATGCACAAGTACAATATCCATACCTCTATGGAGCACTGTCTTGTTTTAAGTTTTTTTTATGTTTTAGGTGGTATTCTGTAATTTCACATGCTTGGCATACTCCCAAAAAGGCACAGACACCCCCACAATGGTACACAAGATATTGTAAATTTACTTAGGATCCAAAACTCCTCTTGAAAGTCCTGCATGCTGCTGTGACCTCACTTGAAAATCTAGTGAGNTCACAGCAGCGTGGTTAAATAAAAAGAATAAAGTGCTCATCCAGTTGACCATATTTGTAAGACCTTCATATGTAAATAATCAAGAAATATTTTTCTAGCTTTGCACATTTTATCTTATAGTACAAGGAATTCAAACTTTTATTTTTCAGGGTCTCAACAATATGAGTATATATAGATTTNGTGAAACAGAATAGTATAGAATAGGATAGACTGTAGAATTAGTCAATGCAAAGAAAAAATAATTCTATACATCTAAGAGAGTGTTAATATATATAACATGCATTAAAGATAGTTACGTTTGTGCATGAAAATTATACATACCAGTGAGACATTGATTAGAGACTCCCTCAATACCTTCAGAGTATCTGACAGTTCTTTCTCTATGTTATAAGCAGCAGAGGGNCTTGTGGTTTTATGGTGCTTGTACATTGTATGGTATCTCGGAATACAGCAGTGATGACAGCGGCAAGAATGACAACAGTGGGTGCTCAGTGAGGAGTGAGCATGACTTGGGCCCCTGAGACCCGTATCAAATGAAAGTGACTCCGTGAGACAGTAGTTTCTATCATGCAAGCAGTGATTTGTATTACAGCATTCTCCCCACCACCTCACATCAGTCTGGCTGAAAGCTTCTTTTTTCTCTGCATTATAATGTAACAGAGTGTGTTCAGCACTTTTGATAGTACTTGCATTGTAAAAGGAATTATATCTATTTAAGCGATCGCTAGAATCCTGCATCAAAGGGGAAGCCATCTGAATGGTCACAGACTTGTAAATATTTGTGTTTATTTCTGTCTGGAATGTGCTCTTTTTGTCTGTGCATAAACTACTTAACTCTTCATCTGAGTAACTAACAGATTGTTCGGTTGTTTGAGTAGGAAAAGTAAAACTTTTAAAATCATACATCCTTGAAGGTGTCCACTTTATGTTTGACATTTCCACAGAACACTCATCATCTGCAAATGAATCTCTGTCACTATCACATTTTGGAAGGTCACTTACGTATCTTTCTGAAAGATTTGTCATATCATTATCATTCATCTCACCAGACGTCTCATGGCTACTCTCCTTAATATCACATAAGTCATGTGTTATATAAATGGGATAGTCAACTGCTGTGGTTTGGATGTCTTGCGGATTTAACTGTTCAGCCTGTCCAAGATGTTGATGGTGTTGGTTACAATCTGATATGTCCTCTGATATTTGCTCATCCATTTCGGACATATATTTTTTATCAAACCTCTGGAATATATTACAATTCTCAGTATTCTTAGAAAATGACTTAAATTGTTCTTTGCATTTCTGATGACAACTATTTCTAGGATACATTGGAAGACACTCAGGTTTCTCTAAGGGTGCAGTAAACGGACTGTTTTTGTCATCTACTTTGCAGTCACTTTGTAAGGCAGGTGAAATATATTTCTCCCCTATAGTGATCTGGCTCTCTGTACTCTGTGAACTGTCATGCAGAGTCTGAAAAGAGACAAAGGGATATACACAAATTACTGTTTTAATGCAAGTCCTAAATTAAATTTATTTGCTGAATTAGATGAAATTTGGGACGTGAAGAAATTACAGTATTCATTAAATATTATCTAAATTTATTATCTAAATCCCTCACCTATGGATTTAAGTCTTAATCATGATATAACACAAAGGCATCAATTATTATTTATATATAGAAATCAGGAATTCATCATAAGAATTTTTCCAGTAATTTAAAAGAATATGTAGACCAGATGATGGATATACATCTATGCTATGGGCGTGAGATGCATCACTACCATACATTGTATGCGCTGAATGGTAACAGACAAGCAGGCAAGATTCTATGATGCCAATATGCGACCAGTGGGAGCNCGCATCACATCATCTGACCCCCATTGCATAGATGTATGGCCAGCATTAGACCTGCATTTAGGTCATTTGTTCACCGAACCGGACATGACTGTAAATGATTGAAATGCTGTCATGAATGCAA
The DNA here is from genome assembly GCA_016617825.1 of Platyplectrum ornatum. Classification (NCBI taxonomy): domain Eukaryota; kingdom Metazoa; phylum Chordata; class Amphibia; order Anura; family Limnodynastidae; genus Platyplectrum; species Platyplectrum ornatum. The sequence goes on from JABWIB010006682.1 coordinate 24,116, forward strand.
AGTGTTACTAATAAAATATTGCTAATAAAATATTGCTCATAGGCTATACAACAATTAGCCATATATTACAACTGCACACCCTACATCAAACCTTTCACTCTGCAGTTTAGAACTCATTTTCATGAATGAATTGTATACATTCAACGCAAGAAATCATCATCAAGGACCAGCCACTCNTTCAACTCCCCTAGTGCACCAAGGTGAGGCCACATAAAAAATATATCTCTATATCTCTATATATCTTTTTATTACTCATACTGTTGGGGGTTGTGTTGTGTTTTTAAAGTTATCTCCTTGATTATTGTACCCCTTCTATGGGAATTGACATATGTTTTATATATNTAGTGGGTTTTTATATGTATTTCTTTTATTGATCGTTGATTATGATAAACACTATTTTACTGTTAAAATAATAGTTATTATTTTAACACATGGGTTATCATNCTGGTTTACAATTTTCATAGTGGTATATGTTTTATAAAAGTCCCTTATTGATCTGCAGTAAAATGCTAACATAGGACATGAAAGTACCAGCTGTTGGTTATTTAAATACCAATCTCATATTTTTCCAATATGCCAATTCTCCAGTAAACTTTTAGGCAGAGGTGGAGTTTGGCATTACCCATCTGAAATCAAAGTTTGGAAGTAGTCTGACAGATACCATATTGCTGGCTGCTTCTCCCCACCCTGCTCTTAAAAGACTGGACCAGGGAACATTTCTGTGGTTGTGCAGAAAAGATGCCCACTATCTTTCTTAAGTAGCAGGTTATATGCTTTTAAGGCAGTGCAAAGACTATGGGCGCAGCTCCAGCTCACAAATTAGTTAACACACAGTCTTTTGATTAGAATACATCTGTTACATGATATGTCATGATATCATTTAATACACATTTACATTTTTACCTGCAATGGTAAAAGCTCTGGCGGTTCTTCCTGGAATCCACTACTGTCAGACTGGCAACTATTCGTCCTAGTGATTTCTACAAAAGAATAATAAACACCTTAGTTATTTTACTTCTGTAAACTTTTTAAAGTTATATTATCAAGTAACTGACTTTCAACTTGTTTGTACAATGGTAAGATGGAACAGCCTAAGATAAAATATGTGTTTCCTTATAAAGGCAGTCAGAAATTTAAATAATGGTATTTAATCCCACTGACACCCCTATCTGGAAATAGTAACAACAATAAACCTCCTCCCAGCAGCATCCCCGGGCACAGTGCAGGCCNGTCTGGAGAAGTTAGTAATATTATGCAAGCAGGGATGAGGTTTAGACTAAGGGAAGAGGGTTGAGCATAGAAGGTTAGTTTTAGGCTACAGGGAGGAAATGAAAGGGAAAGGTTACGGTTAGGCCACAGGGAGAGGATGGAGAGTAGAAGGGGTGGGTTAGGGTTAGGATGTGGGGTGAGAAATTATTGGAGAAGGGAAAAGTTAGGACTAGGTTGCAGGGAAAAAGTTAGGGTTAGACTACAGGGAGAGAAGGGTTAGCTTCAATATCTCTATTTTCTGGTTGCCACTCTATTTTTTTGCATGGCAGCTCAGAATGGCCCTGTCAAGATCATTGAAACCAATGATGGTACCATGGTACATGGCGTGCTGTTTGTATGATCTCTCAAGTTTAAATGCATTTCCTGTGAGTACAATGATTTCTTGTCTCAATAAAAACACAAAATCATAGATAGTCTGTAGATGAATTTGTGCACAGGGAGGTAAATTGAAAATTTTAATTATGTTACTTAAATACTCTGTATTGTCCTGTATAAGTCTGTGGTACTTTATTAGAACAAAATGAAAAACAAGGAGAATAGGAAATAGGAATTTAGAAATACAATAATGTGCAGAACATATGACATTTTATTACAGCTTATNCCACATGCTATACATAAGGCATATGAGGAAGTAGTTCCTTGAAATATCCACTTGGAGGAAGTAGTGGTCCATATTCTNAATGCAGTGTTGACAAGGATTTTTAAATTCACAAATTAGCATCTTTAGCTTGGTCAAAAATATTCCTGTATCATGTGCCTTTAGTTTGAATAAATTATGTTTCTGTAAAATATGTCTTCCTGAACTGAGAAAAGTAAGAAGCTGTGTTTCAGCATTTCAGTATGGTTATAATAGAAATCCATCTGTAGCTTATTTAGTATTAAATGCCCTAAGTTTCATATCTATTCATTTATTCTGGAATGGCTTTACACAGGCCTGTATCCATTTCTCTAGGAGTAAGGAGCTTGGGTCAAATATTTACACAATCCAAACCTACATAACAACATGGATCTTTTTCAACTGCCACAATTTTGGTCTATGTAAATTTTGATTTTTCTAATGGCTGAAGACCATTAAGAAGACCCTGTTCTGGAATACTGGTATTTTCTACCAGAACAAACATATAAAAGTATTCTAGAAAATACAATACGATCTTGAGAACAATACAAATAGCCTTCTTCTGGTATAGTATGATACAACTCAACCAAGAATGACCTGACAGTATACATCATTAATCAACTCATGGAAACCTACCTAAGCTTTCATGCCCAAACAAAATTAGAATCTTATTATGGCAATATATCAAGTAAATTGCTAGCTAACATGTCATATGGAGAAGGTTATGGTGGTATGTCTTCTCTACTTAAAATTAAGACCCTGACCCCTGAGATATAGTGATGGGAAATCTAGTTCATTTTGGTGACTAGTTCATTATGATCTAGTTCACTCAAAAGATTAGTTCATCTAGTTCTTGTTCATTATTTCACTCACTGACTCTGAGACTCACACTCAGTCAGAGAGCTGATCAGTCATATGTATGAACTATTGA
>JABWIB010006686.1:0-29474 GCA_016617825.1 Platyplectrum ornatum
CCATCACTTTATACACATTTTGTCCTCTTGGTAATCTATTATGATTAATTTGGTTTATGTAGCCCATAATCACTGAACCACTGGTTGGTTATTAACCTATGTCAACCATTTAAATAAATTTGCCTTCACACTTGAGCGGTTTTATTGTTGAGATGGCAATCTGGTGCCTTAATCAATGAATGAAGCCGTTAATATGTGTAAAGTAGCGGCACATTAAAGTGGCCATACACTGCAGCGGTTATTATTCCAATCATCTAGTTACTGAGACATTGAACAGATTATCACTGTAGTGAGTAGGCAAAACGATTCTGACAACCAGCTAGGACCATTTTGGTCCGATAATTCTACCTTTCATCATTCCTAAAATATATTGGCCACAAGCGGAACACTATTTTGTAGTTGCCATAACAACCTTCCTGTGACCGCTGCGGTGAAGAAGTAAGCAGGTAGTGTGCACAGTGTGGAATGAAGCAGAAAACAGAGCCCATTATCATGCGCCTTTTATGTGTACCAGACAGGAAGGGATCTTTATTCATGCTGCTTGCTACATGCATAGCATCCATCCTTCATTAGACTNTCCCGGTGCTTGCAAGGACTCATCAGGTGCCTGTGGCGGTCTCCAGGCCGCAGGTGAACAGAGTGTGTAATGGTGCATTGGTCACTGTGTCTGAAGAAACATGCTCTGCTCAGAGGAAAAGTTTCTTATTCACTACTGATGGCAGTACAGCGCTTCTAATACATAGGGGAGAATATTATAAGATTGCCATGGCACCACGCCATACACTAGAATCATATTCGGTTACAGCAGGAAGTAGTGCGTGGTGCCAGGACCCTTCACTGGCGAAATATTAGCCTGTNTATGATATACATTCTGCTGTGAATGATAATCACTCTAGTGTAAGGCCAGCTTAAAAGTTAAGTATACATTCATTAATTTGGCACATTCAATTATTTGACATATTTATCCAATTTATGTTCTGCAGCTACCCAAAAAACAGACACACAGCTGTCATTTCTAGCGAAGACAGTCATTACAAATTACAGTGATGGCATACAACAATACAACACAAGTTGTCATTTTGAAAAAAATTACATTTCCAGGAATTTATTTAACTGCAAATTGCGGCTCTTCAGGAGCTATGATTTAGTTTGAGGTGATTTATCAAACCTTTATTAAAAGTAAAAATTGAAGCGTTTTGCTTTATATTAAGTTAATTTGAGCTTGTTCAAATACGACAGAACAATATATTACATGGTTATTCTTTCCCATTCACCATACATAAAAGTCCTGATATAGTATANATAATTGAATCTCTGTAAAGGTATTTCTTGCTTCTTACATGATGCATATGCATAATTATGTGGCNGCTTGGCAAAAGGGGCTTCACCAATTTCCCACCCCCACCTCTGCTGAAGAGTGGTCTGGAATTTATCATATTGCTCATCAATGTTCTAGGAGTCTCGCTGTCATTGAGTTCAAACACGCTGGTATAGCACCCTCCAATTACTGCATTCCTTTATTCCAACAGTCCCAGCCCATGCTGGAAAAGTACGCTATAGGCTCTGTGTAGGCTATAGGCTCTGTGTAGGCTGTAGGCTCTGTGTAGGCTNTGTAGGCTATAGGCTGTAGGCTCTGTGTAGGCTATAGGCTCTATGGTTCACATTTGCTGAGGTTGTGCTTCTTTGTCTTCATTTTGGGAACAGGTCATCAGGATCACATGGCTCATTTTGGGCCCAGATATCCCTATAAATCCCAAGCTTTGCTTTCTTTCCCTACCTCTGGGACCCCTGCCTCGTTTCAGCTCTCTCTCATCATGAATGTGGGGAATGCAGCAGTTGTTCTTTCCATTGGCTCTCCACCTCACCCATACTAGTTCTGTATGGTTTTGCAGAATAGAATTCTACCTCTCGATGGATGGCATTAATCTCTCGCCACTGATCAATAGCCTGTCTATCTGGTAACGTGCCAGCTGTTCCCATTCCATAATCCACCTGTATCCTCTGATGTTCCCCTCTCTTCTCTGCACCCCACTCACTCTTCTTATGCTTCCTTTCTCTCTTGCTCCCTATTTCCTCCAGTCTTTCTCCCTTATTATATTTTTGCTGAGTACCTCGGTTCCACGTATTTAACCATTGTTTTATGATTTATGCTTAGAAAGCATACATTCACTNGTATGTCTTGTGATTTCTGTGTAACATTCCATGTTTACCCTGTTTTGTCTTGTTTAGTATATATTATTATATATATTGGATACTTACAAGATCCACTGGAAATTGGGCTTTTTATGTCACTGGTAATGAGTTTTCACGAGTCACGAGTTACTGGTTTTAATATATAAACATAGCTACAATGTTCTACAATAGTTTTGTTGTACAGTACAGATTCAGNCTTCTGCACTTGATCCAACATAAACCAACTCGCCACATTGTTAAACAATTATGGTTAATGATGTAATCACTGTCTGTGATCTGTTTTTGTGTCCACATATCTGCCTATTTGGGAACAGTTCGATATAATGTCTTTCAAATTTAGTATATATGATAAATGTAGAATTATATGTTGTATACAGTGTTTTTNTACTAATGTTAGTTGCTTTTTGTCTACTGAGTGAAATAAACGTGCTAATCACTTTGTATGCTCAGAGGTGAGATAATACAAGGCCCGTCTGCAATAATGTTTGTGCAAATGAATATTCTAGCCGCTATTTCTAAATATTTCATTTTCTGTACTGAAATATTTCCTCCTTATGTGTTTGCCTTATAANACTGTCTGAAACAATACATATAAAATACATGGTTAATTATAGGTGGCTATCTGACTACTTAAGCCTGGTGATTATTTCTATGACTTGCCCTGTTGGTATCTAGTTCAAGATAGAAATGTTATTGTGTTCTCTGAAACCACAGATTTTCACTATTTTTCTGCCTTACAAAGTTTATTTTTTAAGGCAGGAAATTCTCAACAAATTGTTCCNTACCCTTCAACTGTATCTATTNAGCCGGTGCAGTACTAGTTTATNATGGTCTGNAGAGACAAAAATGTAATGTATTGTAACCTCTTAGTGAAATCCCTTCACACATACAGATATTGGGACAGACATGTGCCCTGAACCCTATCTTTGTCCCAACCCAATTAGACACTAGTGTGATTATTAATTGTTTATTTTCTCTTTTTTAATCTAATTAATAAAGTATATATATATACCTTTTTGAAGTCTAAATAATACACTGTGATATGGTTGAACCATTGTTTAGTCCCTGTGCTCTAATTGACTCTTGTTATATGATGTTGCTAATGTCAATTGATTGAAGTGCCCTGAACCCTACCCTAAGTTCTCTGCGCACACACCTGAAATCCATGTGGCAAACTCTATACAGTACAATTCAGATCTCTCTAGGCAGAGCCCTATCCTGGAATTTAAGAGTGGGGCTCTGAGCTCGATGCTAAACCCCACTCCAATGCAACGTGCTGTCATATTTGTGCAAATCTGCAAAGCACATAAGCTCATGATTTGCCATGCGACTGATCAAGAAATGGTCAGGATCAGCTTCATAATGATGACTTCTCATCAAATCATCTTATACATCTGGATATGCAGATACCTATTCCCCCATCCAACCCCATGACCCTACGCAATGCTTTCTCTTAAAAGCTTGTGTAGTTGGCTTATATAAGGACTTAGCCAAGCTATTACTGTACACTTTACATGCTAAACCCCAGCCACCATGAGTACTTCCCATATGCCCCTTTTGGTGTTCTCTAAATTACCTTGCTTATGCAATTTACTTATGCCAAGTGCACATGTTCACACCAATTTATTAAAATACTTCCAAAAGCTGATTGAAGAAAACATGTTGTTTTCCACAGACTGGATCCGGCCTTTTATGATATAACTAATGNTATATGATATNATTAANTATATAACTTTGCTTCGTTCTTTATGTTGCTTGTTTTTTTAACTAGTTCAGGGTTGGCAACTTTTAAAAATGAATATTAGGAAGATTGCGGCAGCGCTAGCATGTCTCTGGACAAAAGGGGTGTGTCCTATGAGCATGTTTATCGCTAGTTATTGATTGTCATATTATCAGTAAACTAACACTTTTAATATTTATTGTGAAGACTGTAAATAGAAGAAGTAATGACCTCTTTATACAAATAAAGCTCAATTTCTGTTTCATACTTCAAATACTTTTGAACTGACTTTGAGCATCAGGGAGATTTGCAAACACTTCAGGGAGTCAGGGAGATCAGCCATTCTTCAGGGAGTCTCCCTGATATTCAGGGAGAGTTGGCAACCATGANCTAGTTTAATATTTGTGAATGGAAGTAATGTTTATTGTACTCCNGTCCACTATTTAGCAACTGACAGTTGCCTTAGCCAAGTTTGCAGATGGTATGAATNAATTCCTTTTAATTCTACATTTATTTATCATGAATTATCATGCATTTATATATCATATATTAAAACCATGTAACAGCAAATCTCAGCTAGTCATGCTGTTATCACTCAGCATTCAGAGTGAGCAAAGATATATAAATATATATATAACTTTTTTATTTTTTCAGGCGTTTTCCAACAACCTTGGTTTTCTAGTGAGTATTTTCTGTGCCCTGGGAGTTTTCACGATACTCTTCATCCTGGTGTGCATAGAAACAGTGTTGCAGAAGGGTATGAAGTTGCTGGCTGTCATTATCTGGGGATGCTTGGTTGCCATGGGCTATGCATTTATATTCACCAGCACTGTTGTCACTCCATGGGACCAGGTAAGCTGGAGAAATTATTAAACAAACAGTTTAGTGTGCAATATAATGTTCTTGTTCTAATATACTCTGTTTTGGTTGTTGTTCTTAGGTTTATTGGACACTCTTTGTGACTATTAGCCTGTANACCATGCTGCCTTTATGTATGAAGGGTGCCATCTTTGCTGGGCTTATTTGTTTCGTATCACATATTGTTGTTCTTAGTGTCTACGTGTCTTCATCAAGTCATCAGATTGCCGGAGATTTTGCCTTGCAGGTAGGCGCGTTTTAAGAGGATTGAAACGTATCATGTATTGTAGCAGAACAATATTTGCGTTTAAATTGTCTATTTTAACGTATGTAGCAGAGCCTTAAACCTGTATTTACTGAACCACAAGAATGGAAAAGTGGTGATGTTGCCNATAGCAACCAATCAGAAGCTCGAGTTTCCTATTCCAGAGAATGCTAGCTGGAAACAGATTGGTTGCTATGGGCAATATCTCCAGTTTTTTGCAGTTTACTAAAACAAGTACATATTCTTTTCAGCTTACAGTATATTATATGTGCTGAATGGAGATATGTTCTGTAGAAGCTCATTTAAAACATAATGATTAATCAATGGCTAATTGGAACATGCTTTAGGTAGATGCTGTGCTTTTTGTAAATGCATTATAGGCTTTAATGCAATGTTCTTTTTCAGACCAGCAATATAAGAAACAGGAGAGTAGCCTGTGGGGGAATAGTAGTAGAGGAGATNCTTACATTATACTTTACATTGTAAAATGTGTATGATGCTGCAGCTTTTACTCTTTGTATTTTGCTTATTATTATTTCTCATAAATATGTTGTACGTTTTGGACTTGTGTTTCTTTTGTCAGATGGTCTACATTCACATTGATATGTTTAAATGTTTTTAAACATTTTCAGTTGTTTTATTCAGTGAAAGGCTGTAAACAGAGAATTCTGTTCTATTGTATGAATTAACTACATACACATCATACACTGGATGATATTATAATAGCCAAGATTTGTTACATTTTGACCTGTCGATATGAAGAAGACAAACAACAATGCCTTTGTCTTTCTACCTTACACAGATTATAGCAGATGTGGTCATATTACTATGTGGAAATGTGGTTGGAGGTTATCACAAGCGTGTTACTGAGAGCGCATTAAAGGACACTTACCATGAAGCCATCAACTTTATTCATTCTCGCCGTAAGCTGGACTCTCAGGAGAGGCAGCAGGTATGATAGACCTTTCAACACGNATTCCAAATATTATTCCTTTCCATTAATGGCGCAGATTTTATGTGCAGCAATTAGTGTCTTTGGTATATTTACTCTAGTCCAATTGTTCATATGCTATGAATACCATCTAAATTTTTTGATGCCCTAAAGTAATAAAGATTATTGAACTGAATAGAGATTATACCTTACTGACTGTATCACTACTGACGTTCCCCTTCATCATCAGCCCTNGAATGAATCATACTGGGCCAAAATTAAATATTTAAGGATTCGAGACAAAATAAGAACTATTGCAATTGCTATTTCAGTATGTGTTATTGTTTTTCAAGTACTCTGTTATGCATCCCACTGTGGTTTACTTTCAAAACAAGTGTGATGTGGGTGTTGCTGTTAATTATTAATAAAGTCTATACAAAAATATCAAACCAGCACATTGTTATTTATGTGCGCAAATAAACATCTCAAGCAAAGTTATGTCTATGAACACAGGATGCAGTCATTCAGTAGATGCTTTTACATTGTCTTTGCATTGTAGGAAGTCTATTTTGCGTGTTGCTGCAAACTGTATAGATTCCTGTCCTATATGGTATCCTCAATGGGAAAATATTTCAGTCAATGGGAAACTGAACCACCTTTAATAGTCTTTATTTCCTCTATTCCTCAGGAGCAGTTGCTGCTTTCAATACTGCCACAATATATTGCAACTGAAATGAAAGAGGAGATAATAGAGCGGTTGAAAGAAAAGAGACCACAACAGGAAAGTACCAATAACTTCCATAANCTTTACATCAAGAGGCACAAGGATGTCAGGTGAACAGAACAAAGAGACTACGTTGGCGTTAGGGATTTGCACTGAAGTGATGACATTTAAGATCTCTATCTATCATTGGTTTGCAGCATCCTGTATGCAGATATAGTTGGTTTTACGTTGCTCTCCAGTGAATGCTCCCCCAAAGAATTGGTCCTCATGTTGAACGAGCTTTTTGGGAAGTTTGATCAGATAGCAAAGGTAGGTAGGGAGAGTGCATGCATCAATAAGTAGGAGTAGGAGGTTGCTGATGCAAGATAAAAAATAAAATCATTTATTTTCTTCATCCANAGGAAAATAACTGTATGCGCATCAAGATACTTGGCGACTGTTATTACTGTGTGTCAGGGCTCCCTGAATGTTTGCCAGACCATGCCAAGAACTGTGTTCAGATGGGTTTAGACATGTGCCAGGCTATCCGGTAAGAGCCATCATTACCTCTTTGCTATTTATTTCATTATACTGTAGTTTTAAACTAGATTATTTCACCTAGTTCAATTTGCTTTTTGTATAAGCTTTAATTGTGCCTATGTTTAAATCTACCACTTTGTACAGTGCATTTGTGTTATTCTGGTCTTACACTGTACAATTATCCTATGAACCTAGTAACATAATAAATTAGGGCTGGATTCAGCTTTTCACTCTCATGACTTACACTCTCATGGGTAAAACCATGTTGAATTGCAGGGGAGGTAAAATGAATGTCAGTGTGTGCATGCANGGAGAATACTTTATTGTTGCATTTTGCACACAGATACTGACCAGCGTTACTGTTACACTGTTATTAGACTTGGGCTAGGAAACATCATCTCTCACCTGTTATGCTGATTGCAACTAATTNAATTTACCTCCCCTGCAACATGGTTTTGCCCATGAGAGAAGTCATGAGAGTGAAAAGCTGAATCTGGCCCTTAGTGCCAAGTAAATGAAGCCCATTCACAATGTGTGAATGTCACATCTCATGGATGGAAAACTGATCACACAGAGATCCGTACCAGCTTTCCGATGCAGAAGCATGTGCAGTGCAATCTTACAGCTGATGTAAGCTGTATAATAAGCATGCATAAATCTGTTGTCATTCAAGTCTGGACCTGATCCCTAATTAATTCTAGTATACTACTTATTCAGTCACACTCTGTAACACAGTAAATGTAAATAAAATGGGGTTTANTTTAAACTGTGTTAAACCTAATCAATTTAAGTACAGTACTTTGCATGGTTCAGCACAAACATGGAGCATTAGCAATGGAATGTAAGAAATCACGACAGGACTGGTTTCTCTTGAAATGGAATGAGNGTGAGATCATTTGGAATGCAGCTCTAAAGAAGGCAGAAAACTGAAATGATGATAGATCTTTTGAACCATTATCCGCTCTCATTCACACTCCACACACTAAAGCTGGGCATACACAATAAGATAACTTGTTCCAATTTTCATGAGTGGNNAAAACCATNTAGAATTGCAGNGGAGGTAAAATGAATGTCAGTGTGTGCTTGCAGGGAAAATACTTTATTTTAGCATTTTGCACACAGATACTGACCAGTGTTACTGTTACACTGTTATTANACTTCTGATGGGAAAATCTCTCACCTGTAATACTGATTGCAATTAATTACATTTACTTTCCCTGCAATTCAACACATTTTTCCCACTCTTTAAAAATCTTTCGATTGGAACAATTTATCTTATAGTGTATGGCCAGGTTAAGTTAAAGACTTGTTTTCATTCTTTCTTCAGGAAGTTGCGCAAGGCCACAGGTGTAGATATTAATATGCGCGTTGGAGTGCATTCAGGAAATGTGCTGTGTGGGGTCATCGGACTTCAGAAATGGCAGTATGATGTCTGGTCGCATGATGTAACACTGGCCAATCACATGGAAGCAGGGGGGGTTCCAGGGTAAGATCATAAAATATATAAATTTCAATGGTATTCATTTTGAGTATTATTCATTGTACTATGTCACTACATATACATATGACTATTTTTTTGTAGGAGAGTTCACATTACGGATGCTACTCTGTCACATCTTGGTGGTGAATATGAGGTAGAAGATGTAACGCATGGACAAAGAGATCCCTACCTTAAAGAGAATAACATTAAAACTTATTTGGTCATCGACCCCAGGGTGAGTCGAAAATGTTGGCTAAACCTTTGGTTNCATTACCCTTTACTTTGTTTGCAAAAAGATCACAATTTCAAGCTGCCTCCTCGGCATTATACGCATGCGCAATAGTGTCCAGTCAGTCCCTGCATGTGGCCTGTCAGGTGATTGGTTACATTCAGCACTGTGGTGCCCACCGTTGATATGTAGTGTGTGGCTACTGCCATTATGCTCTGTTTCCCTGCAGGCACTTCACTCTATCCCTGTACTGCTTTTACGTTAGAAAAGTGCCTGTGGGGGAACAGAGGTACCGGACCCATGTGGCTGGTAGCAGCATAGAGTTTCCAGCTGAAGCATCTTTAGTGAGTGAGACCATTGACAGTACTGCTGCCAGTAANCTTAAGTATCTGGTTCTCCATGTGGGCATGCAGTAAGAGTTAGCTTGAAGTTACTTAGCTGTTATATAGTCCTACAAAATGTCCTACAGAAGTAAACAGGAACATGTTCTAAGATATAGAGCTGTATTTTCCCCACAGGCTACTGATGACAGTGAGGAGGATGACATACTGCCCACAAAGTCTGCTGAAGTCACCAAGACAAGAGCATCTGTTCGTATGACACGTTACCTGGAATCTTGGGGCGCTGCTAAGCCATTTGCTCATTTAAACCACAGAGACAGCCTAATACCAGAAACCCTCAGCACCTCCCGCATTACGGTAAGATATTCTAAATGTATAATAAGTTTTATATATAACGTTGAACCAGGGTTCGAAGTGGGGTTGTATACAGGGGTATGCCATAACGGCACTTCTCTCACTGATGTAATTGAAAAACTTAAAATCTCCATTGACTATATTTTGGGTTTCCATACCCCCACTTCTACATTTCCACTCTGACCACTGCATTGAACTAGTTAAAGTTAAAGAAGTTAAAATTNGTAAATGTGTTATACTGATACTCACAAATCTTTTTATGTTCTTCAAAGTCAAAATTTTAATTCTNTTTCTGTAAATTATTTAGGACCTACCCATGTCTAATGTACCTGCCAACCGGGGTAATGACAGGTTAGTGTATGAACCTACTTACATTATTTTACTTGTTACTTTACCCATGACTTTTTGTAGAGTCTGGACAGTCAGCCACTGTTCAGTGATCTCCTCATCTTCTACAATTTGTTATAGCTAAGGGATTTCTCTTTTCTGTGCTTATTTCAACCTTAATATCTTATTTCAAACCTTTCTATCGTAAAAAATAGGAGGTTTTGGCTTCAGCCCTTTACATACTATCAAGGTTTCTGCACTGCCCTGCTTTCAAATCCTTTTTCCTCTTCTCTGAGCTGTACAGTTGGGTTAGTCTTTCTTCTTATACATATTTTGCATCTGTCATGCACAATTTTAGTTTCTTTTCTTTGTACATTCTCTAATGTATGGCCTCCAGAAATGAACAAAGTGTTCTAGGTGAGGCTGTACCATTGACCTATAAAATGGTATTGCTACTTTTATCTTTCTGCTACTCAGTCCTCTCTCTTCCTCTCTCCATGCAACTGACTTGCCAATCTCGCTGCTTTGTAACATTGCTTGGCTAACTCTTAATTAAAATTGTGACTCCTAAATCCTTTCATCCTCAGTAATTTCTAATGTATTTGTGCTATATTGAGCTTTTGTGTGGTTATAGAATATTTGGTAATAATGTAATCGGCTCCAAGGTGATATAATAATGATACAAACCACCTAATTTACAATAGACTCGTATTTTATTCTTCTATTTTCTATTCTTTTTATCCAATTTAAAAATCATCCTTTTTTATCCTACTTTTGTCAAGGTCTCGTTTACCTAAAGAGACAAATGAAACTTCAAATGAGAACATCTTTGACATTCTGGATGAGCTCAACTCCCAACGGTACTATGCTCTTTCCTTGTTTTCTTTTTTTCTTTAAAATTTTTTAATGTCTCTTGGGGGTAAATTTACAAAGCAGGGAGATTGAAGAGTGGAGATGTTGCCTATGGCAAACAATCAGATTCAAGCTCTCCGTTTCATTTTACNTACCAGAGAATGTGATTGGTTGCTATGGGCAACATCCCCACTCTTTAAGCTGTCTGCTTAGTAAATTTAGGCCCCTATGTCTCAAGGTATATATCNCTGAGATCTAACTGCATTCTACAATCTCTGTGCTTTCATCCATTCAGGCAATGGAAAAAGTCTGATGATTTTAATCGCGTCACTCTGTATTTCAATCAGCCAGCCATAGAGAAAGAGGTGAGGTGCATTTATATTTGCTGGGTAACTGCACAATAGGTGAATTTGATAAAGGTTAAAACATATGTTGCNTCTCTTATTCCCTATACGGGGTTTGCTTTGTGGTGCACAGAAGCAGTACACCTTCTATCAAACACTGCATAAGAATATTAGCTGTAGCAGCATGGTTCTCCACCCACTCATTTCCACATTTATTTAAGTCTGACATTAAAATAAACTATAACCAAGTGTATTGTGCAGTCTAATGAATAAAAGCAAGACCATACATGTAGCTTCCCTAAAAAGAAACCGTGTTCTCTTATAGCAATGACTTGATTATATATACAGAAATATTTGTCGCATGCAGACAGAGCAGGAAATCGCATGGAATGCTGTTAAAAGGTCAAATATGTTGTTTCACACAGTACCGGCTTTCTGACTTNCCTTCCTTCAAGTTTTACACAGCCTGTTGCTTTTTCATCTTCACCTGCAACTTCACCATCCAAATGCTGGTGTCTCCAAAGTAAGTGATCAAAAGTCTATTTGAAAAATAATGAAAGTCTCCAAAAGTGCATGATTATGCATGTTCTTCTGAAATCTTTTGGGTGACTTTAAGGCCTCAAACTGAGAAAGTTTGGAAACTACTGCATTAGGGCTTAGTGCAGACAAGGCAGAACCTAGCACAATGTTATGTGAAGTATCTGTTTTTTTTGTTTTGTTTTTTTAAATCTCATATCTCACTTATAATGCTATGTAATATAGAAAGCTTTATTCCATATTAAACCTTATATTATGCTTTAAAGGCATAATGTGTCATGCATTTGCACTTGCTAGAGCCAATTACAGTATAATTCAATTGGTTTATAGTGTTGCATGTTGTGATGTTTAACAAAGGAGAAGTATTAACTAATCCTTTTACTAGCGCTTATCAGGATAAATTAAAAAGCTGCACAAAAGTTCACAAAAGTTTCAGGTCCCCTAAAAAATTACTAATGGTAAAAAAGACTTTTTTTGTGCGCTAAGTAATTTTTCTGTAAATTCAGAATGAAATTATACACTAAAGCGATTTGTCAAAGTTCATATAGTTTTAANAAATCCTAAACACATATATTTCAATAATTAGTGACTTAAAATAAACAATAAACAATAAAATACGCATATAATAAAAAGGTGTATATAATAATATACGGCGTAAAAAGGTTTAGACCTCACCAAAGGTTGGCAGTTTTTATATCCTCTCAAGAGGCTTGAAAAAGTCATTTAGACGAAACGCGTCGCCTGTGCTGATCAGGCGTATACGCTACGGAGCTTTTATTGATTTGAGACTGTATCTATGCTATTATACGCTCTCCAGCCATTAAACAACATATCTGGCTATACAAAAGTCCATTAACCCCAGGAGTGGACGCTTTCCTGAAACCCGTTATTGCACGTGGAGGAACTTGGCAGCTGACTCCATAACAAGCNGGATCACCNAACCCTCCTGAGGCTGCTTGATTGTCTGGACACTGTAACAATTGTGAATCATTACCACAGGAACGTGGGATTATTCATCACTCATTGAAAGTTGGCTTTGTTCGAATTATCGGTGGCAGCCTATATTACATCGGACACTCACATTATATCTATTCCGGTTCTTTTGTCCATCTAAACCTAATTGTGAGGTACCGCTGTCCAGTGAGGAAGAGGGAGACACGATACATTCAGAGAAATATCTCTGTATATCCCCAAACCCCCCCCCCCCGGGTCACTCCATCACCCAATTATGAGCAGAGGAGCGTTCTGGTCACCGAGGAATAACACTTTCTGAATACCTCACAAATATTACCATCACGGATTTTCAAGGATTCATTCATAGCCGAGGAGGACCTTATTGACCAACAGTCTCCAACAAAATTAAAGATNTGAATATAATCCACTCCGGAGCCGGCCACTCCGTTTGAGAGGATATAAAAACTGCCGACCTTTGGTGAGATCTAAACCTTTTTACTCCGTATATTATTATATACACCTTTTTATTATATGCGTATTTTATTGTTTATTTTAAGTCACTAACTAACTTTGACAAATNGCTTTAGTGTATAATTTCATCCATTCTGAAGTTGCATGTTGTGACTCCCACTGTGCTTGAAACAGAGCAGTGAAGCATCCAAATAATTCTGACAATGGGGCTCCATCACTTTTCTGGAGAATAGACAGTGTTTGTTTGTACCCCCAGGAATGCAGCCCTCGGTATCTCCTATGGCATTTCATTCTTCTTGTTTCTGCTCTTCCTCTTTGCCTGCTTTGCTGGACATCTGGCCGTAAGTAGTTTCTAATGTATAATTTGCAGTTAATCTTAATTATTGATAATAATTGATCTAGTCCAGATTTTTATTTGACTGTACCATAGAGGCAGATATTTATTAGACCTTATTAACATTGTTTTAAAATATTCCTAGTTCAGTTAGTACTTGTGTACTGGTAGGTTGTGTACAATGGCACATTAAAGGCACTAACTGAGTTTGGTATTGTATAAATGACAGATAAAAAGGGCTTTTATTTATATATTGTAGTTATATATAGCTTTAGTAATGATAATCATTGTAATAGGTTTTGCCATTGTGTTTCCACTTGTTAGATGTGTTTTAATAAAATAACTGTATACTAAGATTAGTATAGGATATGGGTATGCCCACCTCCCTTTTCTCTGGTTATTGTAGTGCAATAATGTGATTAAAGTAATTGATAAATAATGCAGCGAAAGCTTGGTATTTGGGGGCCGTGTAGACTGTNTAGTTTTCTAGTTCAAACCTCATTTTCAAATTAAACATAAAGCTATTCAGTATGTAAGTTCTTTGTGCAAAAGGTTTTTCTGCATGCAACATTAAAACACCCCTCACATTGCGATATGGTTTCGTTCAGCACTACACTTGCACCTAAAAAANCGGTGTAAGTGCCACTCTGGATTAGCCCCTTGGTGTCTACACCAGGTCTAATTATTGTGTGTTTTTTTTGTTTAATTTGAACACCTAACCACAATTTTCTGTCCACATGATCCAATTTTCCTTCCTGTGTAGACTTTAAGCTTCATTTTTCATTGCAATTACACCAATTGCAAAAAAAAATGCAAGTTTACTAAAACTGAAGTTAACAAAATTGGGATACTATCGATTAGTCATATTTGCTTTATTCTGCTTAGAATTTGTTCTGCTTATTTTAGTAATGATTACATCTTGTGTTTGTTACGTCAACAGAAATGTATCCTGAAAGGACCCCAAGTGCTACACTGGGTTCCCTCGTTGTCCTCTGCCATCTCCAGCCGCCCCTGGTTTCGAGTGCCCTTTGGGATCTTTACAATTCTCACTGTGTTATTTATGGCAGTGTTCAATTTGGTAATTGTTCACTCAAAATTAACAGAATCATCTTGCAAATTTTTTGTAACATTGTTTCTAATAACAGGCTAGGTTTTGTTATGACACAAATTTCAGTGGGTTTCCATTGGTTTCCTGGGGTTTTTCCATATTGTGTATGTTCATACATGCTAACCAATCAACCAATCAGAGTGTATTCCAGCCCATACAGACATAATTGGAATGACAATTCCAACCNGTGCTGGCTTCTGTACTATGGGTTTCTGGACCCTAATATTTAAACAAGATATAAGGCTTGGCTGTCAGCAGTCCATTTGTGTGAGTGTTTGACAGGCACATACAGAGTTTTGTTAGTTCAGCCAAGTTCTTGCAGATCTCTTTGATACTTTCTCTTGGGGACCCAATCACACAAAACATAGATCTACTTCTGGCCACTTACAGCATAAGCACAAAGGTTGAGAGAAACTGAGGCTACACATGTAAGAATAATACACATTTATAATATACTTTATTTCAGATAAAGGCTCNAATTTGTATGAGAGTATATCATTTGTCCTTTTGCCTAATTGCCACTTAGTGGACCACTTTGTACTAGTATAACTATTGTAAGCCACTCTTGCCTCAGGCCACATATTCTGATTAATTCTGCATAATAAAGATTCAGTTCATTCTGATTTAGTTATTTGCATACCTCTGACAAAGGCATGATTTACACAGTTTTTAGCATTCGCAAACACCTTAAATAACAGAAGCCCCTTGTTTTGGCAAAAATTTCAAATGAGCCTGAAGAATGGACCTTTGTACTCTGTACTCTTGGCATACTCTATGGCATTAGTAAGCCATTAACTATGTGAACCAGGGTTTTTAAACTTATGATATATGTACTGCACAGGTTACATTAAACATATTTGAAGTGTAACCCAGCTTGTTAGAATGACAAATATGTCTTTTTGTTTTCATTCAGTTTTTTTGTGAGTTGTGGCAGTCCAGACACATGTTAATTTGGGCAAACTTTACCAATACCAGTTTGGGTGTGTGGCCTTAAAGATCCAACATGCCAGAAAATGATTAGATATCATCAGGGTAATTTGTCAGATGACTTTTCTTGTGTATGTGATTAGAGTGAGTAAAGGCTCTGCTTGTTCTCTCCACTCCATCGATCATGGGAAATCTTTAGATCAGCAAGTCTTGTATAATAGTCTTAGGATTATTCATTTTTGCTGAAGCATTTCTCATGTAACTTTTTTTCATTCAGTTTTTTCTAACAGGTGACTGGTGTCCAGAGGTCTCATTAAATTCAACTGCAAACCCAGTCATAGGAGGTCAAGGGATTTACAGCTTACCGGTCAGTTTATACATTTTGTGGATTCCTCTAAAAATGTTATATACCAGCTCTCTCTCTCTCTCAAAAAAAAACAAAAAACACCACAGTAAATGTAATAGTGGACAAATATGCAATGCTGGCTTAGTTTCCATTTTGCACACGCATAATGGACACCTTTATGTTTACACTGCAATTTAGCATAGCTCTAAGTCAAACACTTAATATACATAGAACTATTTGTACATGGTGCAACCGGTGTCCGGTGATATCATGTTTTATCACATGCTTTCCCCCCTTTCAGTACCACTTACATCTGTTCCTACTGCAATATTTTTAACTGCCAATTATTAATAATGCTTTTAAGGTTAAAACTGTAGTTGATGCTTTCAGTAATAAAAATGTAAATGTAATAATAAAAGCTGATGATTAATAATTTAAAGTTCTCAGAAAAAACATTACCATTATTATTAAGGAACCTGTGGGCATTTTCTTTTATTTCTACTTGAAGGGGGTATACATAAGAAATATATTTTATATGATCTCTGTTTATTTATCTGAACATTTATTCAAAATATTGTGTCCCTTTAATATTTTAGTCAAGTTCTACTAAAAAAATTGACATAGACGGAAATCTGCTGCCCAGCGCACCTCAAGATAGCAGCTCCTATGTGTTACCCCTGGCAACCACCCAATTGCCCTAAAACAATGTAAAAAAATATTACAAATGGGATACACAATCCAGAGCACTCAAACTCACTAAACAGGAATATGGCAATGTAAATACACAAAAGGAGTTTTTATCCTACTAGTGTCCAATTGCAGGTCTGTCTTTAGTGTGTCAATACTCTATCATCAAAGGTGGATCAATTTTCTACGTGCAGTCTTTTACAACGTTCTCCAACTTGTCGGTCCCCACGATATTGCTTTCACATACATAGCAGAAAAAGAGAAACAAAAGTGCAGAGTGTACAATTCACCAAACTCACAGTGTGATACATTGGGTTTTCAGCATAACTTACATTTGGCTTGTAGCTGTTACTNTGTATCAGTCTGCTCCTCTAACGTGCGGCCTTTGACAACACTCTCCTCCACTTCGTCAGTCCCCGCGATAATACTCTCACCGTAGAGTGTATAATTAACCCGAATCACCCACTTCACTGAATAAACTCAGTGTGACACTGGGTTTTTAGCATATCTATTTCATTTCTTTTTAATGCTGGAAAAGCTTCTTCACAGACTCTTGTTCCTCTCCACAATATTTCAAATAAGTTACCACCACATATATAAGAGAAAATAACAATGTTGCAGAGCGTACGGCTATAGAAATACGTTCACCTGATTTATCCAACTCACACTACCCTATAATCAATCAGACAGAAATAATGGAAAATCTGTCCTTGCATGTTGCTTATTAACAGTAACTAACTCAGACTGAATGATCTGTTTATTGGGGCACAGTATTTTGAGATGATTGTAGCAGTGTTCCAGCCACTCAGCCCTGCAACACTCTCTACAAACTGTACAATAATATTCCCATTCAGCGGATACTCTGCTGATCATATGGTGTGTGGCCGGTTTAAAATACTGTTAATATTTGAGCTTTTGCCAACAGATGTGCTCATTGGTTATTTCTATAGTGTAGCTGAGCTGGCTCTGAGCTTTTAAATCCCTCAGTTGGTATTTAGCATTTAAATCACTTTCTGCAGTTATATAATGTATGCTACCTTTTCCAAAACTGCTGCAGAGATAAGAGCTAATGTGAGCGCTTTTTATATCCATAGAAATAATTTATTTGAAATTTTAATGTGAAAGATTATATAGCACTCACAACCTTAAGACCTCACCAACAGTTTTTTTTTATTTGGTGTAGAAACAAAGCATTTTCTAAGAAGTCTGATGATCTGTCTATCTTTTCTCTTTCTAGTATTACATGTATTGCTGTATTCTGGGGCTTTTGGCTTGCTCTGCCTTCCTGCTCATGAACTTTGAAGTGAAGCTGATCCTACTGAGCATTGCCCTGGTGATATATAATATCATCTTCTTGTACACTCACAGCTGGCTGTCTGACTGTTACATGGATTGGCTCACTGAAAACCAGAACATTTCCAGGTATGCATGAGTCACTGTCCTTATGTTACACTAGGCTTCTGTACTTGTGTTTGGCTGTTGATATTCAAAAGTAATTATAGAATAATGTTTTGCATGCTAGGGAGTACTATATCGACATTAGCCAGGATAAACATTTTTAATGATGGAATATTGGACCGGATTCATGCTTGCCACAATTTGCCATTTTCCATACAGTCAGAACAGAAATTGTCCAAATTAGTGGGGGATACTGAGGTGCTCCTCAGTCCCCGATATGTGTTTTAAAAAGTTTTATACCAGTGACTGTCGAGGCAATATATATTTTGCCATATTATATACATCAGCCCCTCCTGATTAACGGCTCGTAACCTCTTTTGTAAGTAAGCAACTATTAACAATCCTGTACAGATTATTTCAGATATTGTTATAGTATATAGTACTACAATTCAAGTGGCTCACATGTGAATACGAATTTCACTGGCATCAGTACTGGTTTTGATTTTATTTTTTTAAATAAAGCTTTACTGATATGTAATGAACATTAGTGTGTATAGTGGTGCGGCCAGGTTAAGTTGATTACTTTGGTTTTTTTTTCTCTGCAATTTTGTGCTTCTGCAATCCAGTCTCCACACAGCATGCATTAAAGGGGTCAGGGTAGGGATTTTGTGCTTTCAAGTGGAAGAAGTTTAATATGTCAATATACAGTATAGGCGGATTGTTCTAGCCAATGGATCCAGATTTGTCACTGTGGTGGGAGTGGTTTTCCATATGTGGATACAGTGGAGACCACTTTCAGAGACCCAATTGCAACATAATCAGATCTTTTAGATTCTGTTCATTGTTCATTTTTAGTTCTATGTGAAAATATAAGATATATGGGTGTTTTACACATGTTCTTCATTTGTCTTCTCATTCTCCTGCAGGCCTGGAGTCCTGAAAGAGCCAAAAATTATGGGCAGCATTGCATTGTTCATCTTCTTCTTCACACTTCTGGCCCTGGCGAGACAAGTAAGTGATTCCCTGGTAACAGTTATGGCTGATGGATTGGATGACATGATGGATTTTGATTTGCAAGATACAATGGTGTAGATTTGTGACATTTTGCACAACAAAAATGTATGACCATTGGCCCGATCTACACTTGCAGTGCTGCTGCGCTCTAATCTGGATCCAGCCTTCCATACAGGCGAGTGGAGACCACTACCCTTAGGGATGCAGCCGTCAGCTATTATTGTCTTTAATTTATAAGGAGCCACACAGTAGAATGTAAGCTTGCGAGCAGGGCCCTCTTCCCCACCCATTCTGTCTGGTGGCGCTATATAAAAACCTGTTAATAAATAAAATAAATAAATCTGCAGTGCCGCACAATAGGGAATACAGTACACAACAGAACGCGGTGGTACAAAGAAATAACATAATAAGTAGAGTACAGCATAATAGAATGCAGAAATGGAGTACAAGCATAGTGCAAAAATAAGTACAGATACAAATGAAACAAAAGCCATGTTTAAACTAGCATGAAAATATCCTTATAATGAAGGACAAAGTAAAGAAGTTGATCGAAAGAGGAGGACACAGGAAAAATAGAAGTGGAGAAGAGATTGGGAGAGGTAGAAGGAAATGACAGGAGCACAGAGGGGGGACAAAAAAGAAAAATGCCCTACAATCACTGCAATTAACCAGTAACACATTATGCTATGGGTCATACTCTTGTGAGTTACCAGGACTCAAGACATTGATATGAAGAGGGAGAGGGTAGAAGATTTAGTGGAGGAGGGGTAGTCCAATCTGCAGAAGTGGGTGTTAAGGGGGAGTTTGAAGGGTGTTCTAGGTTGAGGTAAGTCTTTCAAGTGTAAGGTGCAGATCGAGAGAAGTCCTGAAATCATGTGGTATGTGAGGCAGGTCATCGGCTCTATCTAGTTCAGCTTGATGAAAAAAGGATGTCACACTGGGGAACCACATCCTTCCCTTGTTCTTCCGGAATGACTTTGAGACCCCTACTTTAACACTTCTGCGCCTTTTCTCATAAAATTTGGACAGCATGAAAGTCTACATAGTATATGTCACAATACAACTTGCATACCTTCTCCTTATTCCGCTCACATAGAAACACGTTAATTGAAATGATCCCAGGGCAGAGAATCTAGACCTGTCCAGAGAATCCTGCACTCACTCAGTCATGTGCTATCGTTCCAATAAATGTATTCATTTTCTCCCAATAGGACTCTTTACAATTACAGATTTAAAAAAACACACATGATACAGAATACAGACTGAAAAAAGATATGGAGGATTGAAGAGATAGTCAGTGTGTGGAATGAATAAGCTGATAAGTAAATCGCTATTTAGATCTATGTTGCAACATGAACAAAGACAAAACTCCACAAAACATGGATAGTTGTAGCAATTTTATTTTTCAGCAGGAAATTGCAGCTGACGTGCCAATTCTGTTTGATAACAGCACTACAAATAGTACTTGGCAGACAGCTGTTTGTTCCATAGTTCCATAGTTGCTGCTAAGAAGCGATCATTTAGTTCTTCTTGTTTTAGTTCTAAAGCACAAATAAATTGAATACAAATTATCCAGTTCACAGCACAATNTGCAAAACATAGAATTGTTGACAGGTCTGTAGAAGCATGCATAGGGTTTTCTTTGTAAACCTTTTCTTGCAAATATTTATTGCCAATTTCTTTTTTTGTAAGCAGGATGTGTAGCATCTATACTATTGGCATATAAGACTTCTGAAGAATAGTTTATATGTTGCATTTGTACTTAGTGGTCATTAACCATAAATTGTCTATTCCAAAATTGTATGAGAGATTCCATATTAAGTGAGATTTTTTGTATACACCTAATCACATGTGCAAATCATTTTGATTCATTACTTTGATAGGCACGTAGAGGGAGTGCATTACAACATTTACAATTAAAGTGCTTGTACATCTCTTGTCAGTATTGTAAGTTAAAATGTTATAACTGTCTGTAGAATGAATTTTACTGTCGCCTTGACTTTCTGTGGAAAAGGAAGTTTAAGATGGAGCGTGAGCGCATTGAAACCATGGAGAATCTTAATCGTGTTCTGCTAGAAAATGTCCTTCCAGCTGATGTGGCGCAGCAGTTCATTGGACACAACCCTAGGAATGAGGTAACAGGACAACAGATACCTTTTCATTAAATGTGGAAATGCTTTTGACATGTATTGCAAAATATGGAACTAAACAATTGTGTACAATTTACTTTTCTGCTTTGTCTGTGTGTTTGAACAAGCATTTGCTTTTTCCCTGCAGGACCTATATCACCAATCATATGACTGTGTCTGTGTCATGTTTGCATCAATACCTGACTTTAAGGAATTTTACACAGAGTGTGATGAAAACCATGAGGGTCTGGAGTGCCTGCGCTTACTTAATGAAATAATAGCAGACTTTGATGAGGTGAGAAACACTAGCTCACTCCTCTGCTTAGTGAGGTTGTTAATTGGGAACTTGTCTTAAAGTATATGTAAAGAAGAGATTAATATTTTAAATATTGGGGAAATGGGTGTTCCATAACGTGACCCTTGGGCCCATTAAGGATTGCATTTGCCTATTGGGAATATAATAAATGTAATATGTAATCTAACTTGTTTTAATAATTACTTGTGTTTTTGTTATAAAACAACGGAAAGTTCACAGAAGATATTAATCATGATATATTCCTAACAATTGATGCAGGACATACAATGTCTTTGTATTGGCAGCAGCTGTTATATCGGGACTTTATCCTTAAAAATTAGAGGATTAACTTCTGAATACATTTGTTTCTTTATTACATGCTTAAATTATGTAATATCATGAAAAAATATATTTTCTTTATCATTATAGCTTTATATACCTGTTTGTATGATCTCTCCCTCCCTCTCTCTCCCTCTCCCCCTCCCCCTCTCTCATGCTTTTATGTAGGCAAGCCCATAGTAATTAGTCTATACAAAACTGTGAGCTTCCTTGTTTTTGTAGTGATGAAGAGGATAACATAATTTGGGACATAGGGGAGGTGGGTGTTGCAGCCAAGTGTGTAGGCCAGGGATGTCCTTGATTACCACTTGTCATGAAGGTGAGATATAACTTATACTCTATGTCAGCTGTCGTATCTTTTTACAGCTACTTTCAAAGCCAAAGTTCAGCAGTGTAGAAAAAATTAAGACAATTGGCAGTGCATATATGGCAGCAACTGGACTGAATTCCACATCAGGACAGGAAAACCCACAGGTATGTTTCATATCATCTGTGTTTTATGTTATGGCAGTAGGATGAAGCAATGGACACACTTAGTTATTTCATACATCAATTATGTTATGATTTTGCATATATTTCATTTAAGAGTTTCAATGAATGATCCAGTCTTTTGGAAGAATAAGTATTATATTTGTGACAGATTTATTCTTGGTTATCAATTACACATATGATAATACTGTTTTATAATGATATGGTTATATGGGGACAACCAGGAACCTTGCTGTGTTACAGGATTTCTCCTGTGTCAAAAGATGTAGATGTTAAAGATTTAGTTTGCTCGTGTAGCTTGTAGTTATGTCAGGATCTTAAATAGTATACTTTCCTTGGAGGGGCTGTCCAAATGATGTCACAGGGTTTCTTATACTATGTACTCCACATTTAAAAACCTACAGTGCTTTGATTATAACATTCCAGGACTTTTAGTAATACCAGAGAATGTCAGCCATGTTGTATATGTAATATGTCGTATGTACTCTAATTAGGAAGCACGTGGTATTACTGAAGTATTGTTCTTTATTTGTAGCTAACAAAAAGCATAACATGTCCTCCTCAACAGCAGTTGCTTACAGCAGAGCATAATAAAAGTGTCACAGCATAGTCCAAACATTACAAAGTGTATTGTAACCCAGACCCCCGGTTTATAACTTGGGCAGCTATTCCGCCATCAAGAGCATTAACTCTCTGTCCTCGAAACACTATGAGGAGAGCACAGGTGCTGCTCAATAACTCAACCCTGATCACAANAGTTTCCCTGCTGCTGTGGTAAAACCTGGTCAGGATCCTCCACATTACTCTCGTATGGAAATATGCTGTCACAGTACAAACAATCTGTTAGCCTAAATTTACTAAGCAGGGAGATTGAAAAGTGGAGATGTTGTCCATAGCAACCAATCGGCTTCAAGCTCACATTCTTCAGTATGTAAAATGGAACTGAGAGCTTGAATCTGATTGGTTGCTATGGGCAACATCCCCACTTTTCATTCTCCCCGCTTCATTAATTAAGGCCATAGTGTTCATCACTTCACAGGTATGTATACATGTCTAATAAGTGTTTTATGTTTATATCTTTCGGTCAGGATGGAGAAAGAAATTATAATCACATTGGCATTATGGTAGAATTTGCATCTGCACTGATAGGAAAACTGGATTTGATAAATAAACATTCTTTTAATAACTTCAAACTCCGTGTGGGTAAGTGAAATTTTCTTTCTAAATTTCTTACTGTATATGCTGCATTAGTTCAACCTTCACTACATTTACTTTACCCCCTCTTCAAGGTATTAACCATGGACCTGTGGTCGCTGGCGTTATAGGAGCCCAGAAGCCACAATATGACATTTGGGGTAACACTGTTAATGTGGCAAGTCGCATGGACAGCACTGGTGTACTGGGTAAAATTCAGGTAATGCATGCAATATAGAGAAAATATTATTTCATATGTACAGCATACATTTAAATGAGATAAATATAATGTTCATTGATCCAGCATAAATTAATACTGTTGTATTATGTGAAGATAAACTAATTTATGGTCAGTAAGGTCATAAAATGTCACAGTATTTATGTGTATGTATTTTGGTTTCTGTTATAAGTATAATAAACAGACTTATTTACTAGCATTGCATTGAGGGGCAAAGTACACAAATGCATCCAATCAGATACAGTACTGGGCAATCTGATACACTTTACACACCAATCCAAAGGGCTCACATAATATTTACTCTTAGTAAAAACTTTAAACAAACAAATAAATCTAAGAAAATACTCCTTTATTTATTAACATAGCAACCGGTATCTGGTTTCTGGTTTGTCTGAGAAGGTCATTTAGACCATGCAGTATAGCATGCATGTATTTGTAGTTGTGTGAATAAAGGTTGTCGCACTCTTTCTTTTCGCCTTTTAGATGTGCTTCAGGACAGTCTGGCCATAGATTAGGTGTCTGGCCTTCAACCTTTCACACTTTTTTGCAAGGAGTGCTTTACATACAGGCCCCATTCTTTTCTGTCTGTTTAAACCATTGGAAATGAAAGAGCTTAGCATGTTACCCTTCACCAAGATAGAGCGGTTCTTTATGCAGTTACTTCTTCCCAACCTAAAGTTTATTCCAAATTCTACATTAATCATAAAATTGTCCTTAAGGCTTTTCAAGGTTGATTTTCACACCCTAGTTAGGTTTCTATCTCTCTGTACTGATAGAACTGCTCAGATTAGGAAATCTGATTCTCTGTTTGGTTTTTTTATGATGTCAATAGAGAAAAGGATTATGCAGTGAGTAACTATATCCAATTGTTCTGTTTACAATGTGCATACAAAATGCAGACAAAGCACATGGTTTCTAGAGCTCAAGTAAATATTGGCATTTCTACAATAAANTTGCATACCCTATTGAGTAATTGCAGTTGCTTGTCAATTATTTGGGGCTCTTCTTTAAGAACATTTTATTTAAAAAGTTCTATTGTAATTATCACTTGAATATAGAAAGATCATTTAAATGATTTTAAATGATTTTTGTAATTTAAGAAAATAATCACATTTTCATTTTAGGTTACTGAAGAAACCAGCAAAGTCCTGCAGAAGTTAGGATATACCTGTGAACGCCGAGGAGTCATTAAGGTCAAGGGCAAAGGTCAACTCTGCACCTATTTTGTTTCAACTGATATGGCACGTTCCAGTTCCCAGGGAAATGTACTCAATTAGGTTTTGTACAGTACAAAAACTGTTTTGTACACCATGAATTTCCCCAGTGGAGGAAAACAATGAAGAATGTCCACAAGATTATTTCTTAAAATTGTCTTCAACTAACAGAGGACCATGCATCAGACGGAACATCTTATTATTGTATAGCGCATCTGAATGACTTCTAGGACATCAGACAGTGCTATAAGGAAATAAAGCCAGGTGTGTACAAGAAAAGTCATTTGAAAACCCAAGCTTGACAACAAGACAAAGACAAAATACGTTTTTGACAGGATATGTGAAATAGAGCCAATTCAGAGGACTGCACTAAATCTGAGACTTCCGTGTCCAGATCTGTTCTGCATCACATCAACAACTCATTTGCTTAGTGTTGCATATANTTCTCTAACCAACTGTGTGGCAATGCCACACATATAATGCAAATCTAGTTGCTTGAGACCTGTCTAAGCATAGCATTAGCTCTCCCCCCAGTGGGGATAGTATGCACTGCCATCCAAGTAAGTCTATGTATTCTGTCTGTGATACAGTTACCGAATATGTAAATAACTGGAATTTTAAGTGATAGTGAGCGAGCTGGAACTGGCCCACAAAGGACCATCAGAGAAGGAGATGTTGTTTTCTGTACTGAACCGCTGAGTACAGGTCTACACATACTGTAATGTACATAGATATATTTATACACAGCAGCATCAACCACATTGTATTTATTCATCATAATAAACTATTGTTAATAAACACTACCTTTGCATTTCTGGAAGTCCTGAAGGAATCAAAATGAAAGACCTTACTTATTTTTATGTGTCCTTTGAGAGAAATTCTGATATACAGAAACTAGAGCTAAAAAGGCTCTTGAATGACTAAGTTTTATCATGTTGCATGGATTTGCATATGTTTCAATATGTAATATCATCCCGTCTATTTCTTACCCATCCTTTGAGTTAAATGAGTTAAAGGAACCCCCAACAGTAAGAGTTATTTAGTGTATATATAATAATTGTATAGCTAACATATCATACTATTTACAATTAAGAAATGTAAGTTATAGATGCCACACTATCACTACCTTTCACAATCCTGAATTATGGATGCAATCAGTAGAGTAACAGGCTTTTAAAACATAAAAGACAAGACACTGGGAACAAACAGAAGTTTACTGAAGCTTAGAGGCTCCAAAAGTGTGCATTGTGCCACCCTGCTGTGCATCACAGCAATGACAGGTGCCACAAATGCAGACCTGGCTCGGAAGCCAGTGTGTAATAACAGATTGGGAGCAAGAAATAAGATAATTGGTAAAANAATGCTAGATGGAGTAAGGGGCCTGGAAAAGTAAGTTCAGTGGAGAGAAGGTGGTGGTGGCTTAAAGAGAGAGCGAGAGAGAGAGAGAAGGTATTAGATGTAGCTCATATTTGTAACTTGTAATAAGTATTTGAAAGAGATATATTCAAGTCCAGTTCACAATTTATTTTAGTTGTATTAAACTAAGGGGGTTATATATTAAAAAGATATAGCGAACTATAAGTAAAATGCGGTTTTCTGTGTTCTAGTTCAGTTCTTTTACCTGTCTAAAAATCAGATTGTTNAATTTATTTTCAATTAGGGGCAGCTTGAAAAAAAAAATTGAACCACTAAGGGTACCTTGACCTGAATGTCTGGTAAACGGCTCTTAGCCTTTTTTCCCCTTGTTTCCTATCTCCTATATTCAAATATTCAAAGACAACGAACAAAAATACATAACTGATAATATTAAAAATTAGGGACAAAAAAAACCCAAAGAGAAAACAGTAATGGTGAGGTAGACAATAAAACTCCTTCAGTTGACACATTTTGGTACTTTTTTCTTCTTTGGTCAGATGAACTTGTGGATGCAACATAAATATATGTTATAAAGAACCTATTTGGCAGATGGGTCTCACTTCAAATGTACAAATGGTTAGTACACAAAATCAAAATAATGGAAGCGCATAGCATTGTAAGTGGAGTTATACCATGAGAAAGTGAGTGGCAGTGGCTGTGGAAGCTACATATAGACAGTCAGACAATAGTTTTTTCTTAGTCTCTTGAGGAGTGTGTGGGTCTCTCTGTCCCCTCCATCAGTGTGGACTAACCAACTAAACCATGTATTGCGGAACCTCCTGCAATCCATTTGTGGCTCAGAGGTAAGAGCATCTATTTCCATGTAGTCAATTTTATGGAGTATGAGGGATACATACATCGATGCTGTTTAAGCGACTTATAAAGGACATTTATACGGGGACTAGGTAACTGTCCAATGCTTAAAAGAGCCAGAACAGNGGTCCAGCTGGGGTGTTTTCTCCCAAAATTTCCTCAGTAACTGTTTTAATGTTGTTTTGTCGTGTTCCTCAGTAGTGATCCATTCTAGTCTCTGATTCAGAAGTANTCCATAGTAACCAACAAAATGTGGGAGGCCACTTCTGTCCNCCATACAAGNCCGCACTTCTAGTTTAACCTGGGGCAGGTAGTGGCACTAAGGNCAAGATGAGATCGATAGAGCATAGTGCAAAGTTGCTGAGATTAATAGTGCAGTATCCCTTAGCTAACCCTTTAAATAACAGGGACTATTACAAGCTCATATAAATGAAACTAAATATTAAAGACTGTCTTGTCTACATGAAATGGCAACGTACTAGCTTGGTCAAGGTGTGTCTGGTACNGCTGAGTGAGTCCTTTTAAATAGTNTAATGTGACCAGTGCTGGACAGAAAAGCTCACTCCATTAACCAGNAGCAGTGCTCTCTTGTAATACCCACTAGAGTAACTGCTTGTGATTGTGCATGCTGTGACAGGATGGAGTACCTATCAAAACACATGATCTGTGGTCAAAAATGAATATAGTTGCAAAAATAATAAATATATTTATCAATAGCGCCTCGTGCAGACATTCAATCTGCAAAAAGTTATATCTAATACAAATTTTATTTGGCCTCTGATTATAAATGGTAATAAGCTATGATGTGCTCTTACTCTGCGATACTTTGTATCCTAAAGCATAAGTTGTTATCAACAACTTCCATTTATTAAATTATATGTGGCTAGCAAGTAAGGATCTGAGTTCCAGTGTTTGACAGTGTTTAACTGGCTCTCAGCTGCAATGCTGATGCAATAGGTTAAAATACATTTACATTGACTGGGAATTAACAGTGGCATATACTGATCCCATATACATACTATGTTATTAGAATATCATTTACAACCTTGGTCTGCTACTAAATAATTTAATAACATCTCCTTTCTCACAATACTGTTTGTCTCTTAAGCAACCAAGTGGGGACTAGCCATTTATTCATTGGTAATATCTGAATCGACATATAACGTTTTTTATCTTTTAGGTGTGATGTATAGCACCCATCCACTGCTACAATATATTGGTTGGTACTGTGTTTAATCCTTTTTGGAATTGAATATATAATATACCAACAGTAATTGCACCATCATTTAAAATATAATAAACACTAAACATAGTGTGTGGCTACCTTCTCTTTGTGTCTTCAGTTGTAACAGGATGATCCCACTGCTTGACACTGTCTGTAACAGGATGGGTGAGATCCCAGTGCTGGTCACTAGTTTGTGATAGAACAAATATCTAACACACTATTGGTCACCGTATAGCAGGATATATAACCTGTCAGTTGTGCTGTTAAGCCTCCCTAGTTGCCATGGACTACGACCGATCCTGATCTGTTCTTACCTGGCTCCTACACCTTGGGTATATGGGTTCCTTCTTACAGCCAGTAATCAACTGATACTGGTTCCTGTCACTGTAGGGGGGTCTAGCTGCTACTAGGCGCCTTCACCAGCACCTAGAACCACTTACATCTGTGTATCCACTGATATGGCCGATGCATGCCCCTTGTGGGTGTCTGGTTGAATTACCCCGGACCCGCTTACTCTGGATCAGGACATTTGGTATCTGCCAGGGGGCACAGGATGCTGTATTTAACTCAAGACAGCCAGGGAACAGATTAGAGTTTAGCATTCCTGTCTCTTGCCCCTAGCAGGCACCGAAATATCTGCAATATCACATACAGTGTTGTCATCAGGATGTAAAAGTGTTACTTTTTACATAATTAACACAATTTCCACCTATTAGTCTATAGGAGACTGTCTCGGAGGCAGGATGACGTCTATTGACCGCCTTCCGGACCCACACACCACACTAATAGGACAAAAACATAATCATCAGATGAGTTCCTGTAAAGAGACACTGCCCCCAACATGGCCTCAGGCCCTAGAAATGAATGCACTTCCCCATACAGACATAGCCACAGGGGTAACAATATGGGCCACATCTACATATGGAAACTTTCTGCCTTCTGTGTAATACACATATTACTATCTGGTGTAGTATTGTGCTATTTCTATCTTGCACCAGTCTCACTTATTACTGCCTTCTGTTGTAGCACAATCCATGGCAGTGGTATGAGGTAGGTGTCAGGAGAGGGACGAGGCTGGGTACTTAGCCATGGGGACCAGACAAGATAGAAGAGATTTTTCACAGTAAAAGGTGTAGTAGAACGCGAGGGCATGCGTATAAACTGGAGGGTGGTAGGTTCAGGGGAAATGTCCGTAAGAATTACTTCACT
>JABWIB010006689.1:20610-32774 GCA_016617825.1 Platyplectrum ornatum
ACTTTTCAATTCCCCAGCAAATTCCCTGCTTAGTAATTATATCCCTAAATCGCTTTGGGACTGTAAACCGGGCTGTTTCCAAGCTTCCTCCACAATCTTGCATACTTGGGGAGATGAGGGAAATGTAATAGCTCTCCTTTTCTTAAGTTTAAAAAGGGCTATTTCTGTTGGACAGCTATCCGGCTCAGACATATTGAACACCTTGCTGACAGCCTGAATTTGAACACTTAGGGGACCGATTCAATCCCCTTCGCGCGATGTTTCTCTGCCTTACGCTATTTGCGTAAGGCAGGAAAACTCGCGTTTTTTCATTCACGACTCATTGAGCCGCGTATAAAAAGACGTGAGTTTTCAGTCCCGTGTCCGCTGAGTGGAAATCCGCCTTCTAGATTTTTTCATTTTTATATATTCTTTATTTAAAGTTTGTCAACACAGCATACACCAATAAACACATATGACAATTAATATCACTTGAATGACATACAGAGAAAAAAATGTGGTGGGCTTTACTTAGGAATTCAAAATAGGAATCAGGGGAAGCACACCGAGGGAAATGCATGTGACATTGGGAGGCCATCCGGTGGCCCTCCTCCAAACAATCAAGTGTGTTGGGGCAACCAAGCAACATAAGGGGGTATATTTACTAAGCAGTGAGATTGAAAAGTGGGGATGTTGCTCATAGCAACCATCAGATTTGAGTTCACATTCTCCAGTGTGTAAAATGAAACTGAGATCTTGAATCTGGTTGGTTGCTATGGCCAACTTCCCCACTTTCCAATCTCACTGCAATCTCACCGCTTAGTAAATATACCCCACGGAGTGGAAAAGTTACAAACTGAGTATTTTTAATAACAGGAAAAGGAAAACAACAACAGAAAAAGGGAGGGGAGGGGGCCACTAGTCACCAGCAAAACTAAGGAGCTAGGGAGATAAGCTAGGTTTGTGTTATGTGTTAGGCTCTACCTAGAGGAAGATGATTTGAATTCCAGCCATGGTAACCAGGTGGCCGTAAATTCTGCACCTCGGTCAGGTGACAAGTCTCATCAATGGATACGGTAGTAGTCGATACATTGAAACCAGTCCTCTAAAGTGACGTTTTCTAAATTGAACTGTGGGATCCACTAACTTCTGTAATTAAGAGGAAACCTGACTCAAGTTAGAAAAAAATGACTCTGAGCCCACCTAGAAATAGACTGCTCCATCAAAGCCGACACAGAAGAGGGATCTGTAGTCACTGCTCTGGAGGACATTAACCGGGAAAGATCCGCTATAGCTGCATCTAGACTTGGCCCAAACAGGTTCCTCCAAACTAGGAACAGTTGGCTCTGGTTGACGTGACTAAGGAAGTCCCACATCACAAGCTGAGTAAAGGGCGTCACGGTCCTGCCGCCCTGAAGGGAGTTTGCATTTGCACTTAGAGCAAGTAAAAAAGTTGGGTTACTTTTACTGGCCTTAACCTTCCTACACTCACTATTCCCTGACATAGCAGATGTGAGGTAAATTTGAGGTAAAACTTACCTTAAAATAATTACTATCCTGCTACTCTATGAGGGGGAAGTAATAAACACAGTAATAGTCCTTTTTTAATTGTTATATACCCCTATCCCAATAAAATACTGTGGAAAAAGGGGTAAAGAAATCAATGAAAAACCAAAAGGAGCAACAATGAGGAACTAAATAATATTATAATCATATTGCTTGTTCACTGATACTGCATGTTAAAATTGCATTTTTTCAACTGACTGCAAAGTAGTCAACACAAGTTTTGTGAATAAGACTTATTTATTATATTGTTCGGTACTTCCTCATCCTTACGGCCCCCAGATGGGGGACAGGGCTTTGGACCGGCTCTGCTCTGGTTCCTGCAGTTGGATCTCCTCGTGGCTGCCCTGACTGGATAACCAAGGGTCCCCTGCATAAGTACATGGGTCCCATTTCCCTATCGGACACCGAGGGCAGGAGCAGCGCCAACACAAAATTCTCAACTGACTTGGGGCCAACCCTGAGATGAAAATGAGGAAGTACCTATTGTTCTCAACTAAAATGACTTGTTAATAATAACAGGCACAAAACTCCAATGTGAACATATTATTAGAATGACTAAAATATTGGTAGAAACAGTAGCATAACAGTACTATAAATCAATAAGTATTCAGACCTCACACAAACCTTTTTTTGGGCGATAACCAATTAATGGTCGATACTGTTGCTAGATAATTTTTAACCAAACTGTCCCAGAAATTCGAGTTGGTAAATAATTTGTTTCACCTGGGGATTCTTTTTGTTTCTGTATAAAATATTCTTTCTCCTTTCTAGCACCCGCATTATGTATTGTGTAGACTCCATTGTGTGTGTGTGTGTGTGTGTGTATATATATATATGTATATACAGGCCTCGAAGTGGGGGTGTATATGGGGGTATGCCATACCGGCACTTCTCCCACTGATGTAATGGAAACATTTCAAATCACCATTGACTACCATTATTTCCTATGTTTCCATACCATCACTTCTGAATGTCCATACCCCCACTTCTAAATTTCCACTTCGACCACTGTGTGTATATATATATTATGCGACTGTATATATACATATATATATATATATATATATATATATATATATATATGTATATATACAGTCGCATAATATGGCACTGGCGAGTCAATCCAAGTCACGCTTGCCTGTGTGCTCAGCCGCGACCAACTGTCCCTTTCATCAGGGAAAATGTGAATAGATACATATAACCGCANCCACAAGCAACACAAATATATAGACAGTGCAGTGAATTCGTAAACCAATCACTCACCCACCAACNTGATCAGTCACTCCTACCTCACAGGCGCCTGCCAGTGGTGCCATCGCTATGCAGAAGACGTCACACTGCCGGGACTGTTTCGTGGAACAAAGCCAGCCACGATCTGCCAGCGTCTCTGTTGCTAGGCAACCCCCAGGCGTCCNGCAGGGGGCCTGGTCATCCATCGGGGGGAGTGAACTACCCGATAAAAACAATGATAAAAACTAAATTAGAATAAAAGAAAAACATGGTGCAAGCAGGATAGAGAAACAGGCAAAAGACTGATCAAAAATACACACAGCGATCAAGCTGCTATAGAACTACATAATAAAACGGAAAGCATAATGCCGAATATCTACTAAATGTAGTGGAACGTAAAAAAGAAGTGGAATTTCATCTCCACATGTGTAACTCTGTCAGACTATTACCGTGAACAAAAAATACCTAAAGGGTTCCGCATTAATAAGATCCCCACTATCNGCAGGTTTAACCCCGATTTCTGCCGGAGGTGGGTGGCTGTATTGAACAAATGTTCCCTCAATCTGATGATATTGGTAATCGAGGAATCAACCAAGGAGATAGCAAATACCAAATNTAAAATTGCAAGGCTGGAAACACAGTACAAACCTGTACTGTTGGCTGACACTATGACAGATTTGTACGCTAAACTTACAGCACAGATTGATAAGTTTAAAAGTGAACTCATTCAATTTAAAAAAGAAAAACAATTAAAAGTGAACAAAGACTATGATAACAACAGGGTCTATCCCTGGTTGTCTGGTACTACAGCAGAACGTAAACCCCGTTTTAAAAGAACACCAAAGTTTCGAGGGGGCGGGTGATCAGGGATTCATCCAGTGGTGAAAGCTCAGCCCATACCGACTCAGAGGCCTCCACTTCACAGCAGCAAGCTTTTTTAAGAAAACCCCCGACGGGCATGACCAGCGTCCACGCAAAAGGAAAAACAAGCGTGTCCACAGAGGGGGCCAGTGGAAGAGGCTACTCCACACGAGCAAAGGCGAAACACCCCCAGAACATCTAGTGATCAATTTGTCTAAACGGACATTAGACTCGGCTGAGTCTAGTATCTTGAGTAAAGGTTTATCCTTCATACCTTCTACCACATTTGATCCCTTCCAATGGAAGGTAGATCATTACAAATTTTCTGCTAAATTCAGAAGTAAATCCACATAAAACTGTCACTGCTTTACCCCAGAGGGGTCAAAATATCACGCCAGAGGAGAGACTGGCTCTTAAATGCCTGGCTAACTACAACGACATCATCATCCGCCCTGCGGATAAAGGTTGGGCCATTGTTATNCAGGATCTGGCCACATACTGTACAGAGATATATCGACAACTAGTGGATTCAGCTACCTATAGTTTATTAACCGCTAATCCAGTTCAGGAATACAAACGTGAGTTGGATGACATCCTCACTGAAGCCATGTCCCAACATCTTCTTCCTCAACAAGTACAAGCCCTCACGTGTAAAGCGCCACGTATTCCAATAATTTACACATTGCCAAAGGTGCACAAGTGCCTCATAAACTCTCCCGGAAGACCGATTATCTCTGCTACAGGATCCTTGTTTCAACCCGTGGACTCGTTCTTACATCATTTCTTTCAGCCCTGCATCCAAGCTATACCAACGTTTCTCAAAGATACTAGTGACCTTCTATGTAAACTACTTACCTTGTCATCCATCCCAGAGGACCTCTTATTGTGTACTGTAGACGTCACTGCACTATACCCTAGTATCCCACATCGTGAGGGATTAGAAGCCATGAGGGAGTTGGTAACTGATAATCCTAGTTACAAGGGGCCTGATGTTGATGTGTTTATACAATTATTGGAATTAACGTTGACAAAGAATTTTTTTATGTTCAAAGGTCAATACTACCTCCAAACAGCTGGATGTGCAATGGGCTCCCCAGTAGCCCTGTCATACGCGAATGCGTACATGTATGCAGTGGAACGAGCACTCTTTTTTAATAATCCCGATGTTGTGGACATTTGTTTTTATACACACGTTATATCGATGACCTGTTGATCCTTTGGCAGGGGTCTTCTGAGAGTTTCCAGTCGACAATGACCACCATCAATACACTCAACCCTTTCATCAAATTCATCTATACCACCTTTTTTCACCTCTTGGTTTATTAGAAGCTGCACTGTTACCTCTCCTTTTTTCACCTCTTGGTTTACTAGGAGCTACACTGTTACCTCTCCTTTTGTCGCCTCTTGGTTTACTAGGAGCTGCACTGTTACCTCTCCTTTTTTCATCTATACCCGCCATTCTACTGAGATCAANTATTTGAATGTCAAAATTGTTGAAAGATGGGAGATTGCACACCATGTTATGCGAGAAACCGACCGACAACAACACCTTACTTTTGGCTTCAAGTGACCATCCGAGGTCCTCTAAAGAAGGTCTACCATTCTCNCAGATGCTTTGAGTATGTAGAATGAATAGTGATGCAGATATCCGGGAACAGCAACTAGATCTGATGGTACAGAAATTTCTCTCACGCGGTTATTCTAAGAATGCCTTGATGGAAGGGCGGAGAAAGGCTTCTCTGATTCCTCGACAGACACTCATGACCCCAAAAGTGAAGAAAACTAAAACTGATGTTCTGCCATGGGTCAGTCAATATTCTAATGTCAGTTCGTTAGCAAACCGGGCAGTCCTGGCCCATCATTAAGACTGACAAGAGCCTACCGGGTCTTAACAAACTACGCCCCATGCCTTGTTATAAGAGAGGACGTAATCTCAGTGACTGGCTAGACAAAACAGACATTACCTTATTGCAGGGTTTCTCAAACTATTTTGCTCTGGGACCCCATCTGACTAAAAAAATTTTTACACGACCTCAAGCAAGTTATCGCCAAACATTGCCCCTACATATTTTCACCAAGACATCAGATTATCATTTTAAACAGTGGTAAGTATATGTTTTGTACCAAACTTTACAGCTTCATGAGGGGGTTAAAAGAGGCTTAAAGGTCCCCTTTAACATTATTTGTGCATCATTACAACTGACAATCCTATGTGACAAATGAATGTGGAGATGGAAGTGGTTCAGTGACTAGGTGGCCAAGGGCCAACAATCACCTACTTCACGCATGTATCACAGTGGCACCCCACTAGCGCCTGGCGCCAGTGGGTCCCATAGCTCCTGGCCTTATTGAATCATGGCCTTATTGAATTCTCCTAAAACGAATTTTCTCACGAAATTGCCTGGGTGCTATAGATGCCTGGGTTGCTCTACATGCAGGCACATGGACACAGGTGACCACTTCTCCCACCCCCGGACGGGTAAGAAGTACAGAATAAAACATGTGGTTACATGTACCACACAATATGTGGTCTATTTGCTTAAATGCCCCTGCAGTTTAATCTATGTGGGGAAAACTCAGAGAACATTCCGGGAGAGGCTGAACTTACATCGCTCCGCTATCCGCATAGGCCTCGCATCCGGATCTTCTGAACAACCCGTGGCTAAACATTTTATTAATGCCAGACACCAACTATCTGACTTACGCTGTAAGATCATAGATTGGATACCTTACACAGAGGCGGTGATCGGGCCAAGATGCTTCTCCAAAGAGAAGCTAAGTGGATCTACTCCCTTGACTGTGTAGCCCCTAAGGACCTCAATAAATTGTTACCCCTGCATTGTTTTCTTTGACTTATGATGTGTGACTACAGTGGCATGAACTGGTAGCCTACCTTGATATGCCATCGTTTTGTTCCGCTACATTTAGTAGATATTCGGCATTATGCTGTCCGTTTTATTATGTAGTTCTATAGCAGCTTGATCGCTGTGTGTATTTTTTTATCAGTCTTTTGCCTGTTTCTCTATCCTGCTTGCCCCATGTTTTTCTTTTATTCTAATTTAGTTTTTATCATTGTTTTTATCGGATAGTTCACTCCCCCCGACGGATGACCAGGCCCTCTGCAGGACTCCAGGGGGTTGCCTAGCAACAGAGACGCTGGCATATCGGGGCTGGCTGCGTTCCACGAAACAGTCCCGGCAGTCTGACGTCATCTGCATAGCGACGGCACCACAGGCANGCGCCCGTGAGGTAGGATCGACTGGTCATGGCGGTGGNTGAGTGATTGGTTTACGAATTCACTGCACTATCTATATATATTTGTGTTGCTTGTGGTTGGGGTTATATGTATCTATTCACATTTTCCTGATGAAAGGGACAGTTGGTCCCTGAAACGTTTGAGTTCGTGATTATGTGCTGCCTACAATAAACTTGTGGTTATTCACTTCATTTTTTGATTCCTGGAGTGCCACCTATGTACTATTGGATATATATATATATGTCCAGAAACTGGCACAAAACAGGGTACTTGCCGGAGTGAGTATAGTAGACCCCTAGTCAGTTGCCTTTTTATAAATCGTAGTATGTAGGAGGCAGTCTTCCCTGTAGAGAGTCACATCCACATAGTGGATTTGGGAATCACTCAATTCATAGGTAAAGCATATCTTCGGATGCAAAGTATTGACCCGGGTCATCATCTTCACAAAGGCAGCATCCAAATCTGTCCATATCAGAAAAATATCAATAACAATAACAACAATATCAATATACAGAATAAAGACTTTTATGTGCCTACAGTAATCTGGATTCTCAAAAAATAGTGTTTGTTCCACTTTAAACATAAGATAGTTGTAGATAGTACACACCATCAAACATAAAATAATTGTATGTTAAAATTAACACAAAAGTTCACAGAAAAACTTGGCATCAGGGCTTGTATAGAGAGGATTGCCGGTAATCAGATCAATAGTGGTTAATCAGATCAATAGTGGTTCGTACACCACTAGTATGCAGAATATTTGTTACAGGCTCACAATGTCTGTCGTACACAGAAAGTATTTCTCAGGTAGATCCTTTAGCTGTTAATAATATTCAGGAAATGTGTTAAACTCTTAACATAGGTCCATTCCGCTTGTATCACTGGTTTCAAGTGAAAATCCAACAACTGTGCAATCGGCTGGAAGATACTTAATGCACCCTCGACTATACTCAAATCTCCCATCAGTGATTCGAGAGGTGGAAGTTGCGATTCATCACACACTGCAGACTCCTCGACCAAATAAGGTCTGATCTTGCCACCTGTCTCCGCAGTGCCTCCAGCACCTCCCTTGCGTCCATACTCCCACACCAATCAGAGTTCAGTAACCATCTAAAACTTATTTTTGCCCAGTAACCACTTTAAGCTGTCCAAGTGGAAACCAGGGTCAAAAGCCACTCTCAATGTCCCAACCTGGGGTATCACATGTAAGTGTTCCCTCTCACAGCCTCTTACTATTATTGGTTCCTCCTGCTGCACTGTAGGAGATTGTGTGGCTACCACCTGGCTCCTTCACTGGTACCTAAAAAGAGGCATGTTCCTGTCTACGGTGGACCTAAAAAGAGCCCTGAAAGAGTGCAGTAGGTACTTCAAAACCATGGGTGGATCATCAATACAGAGAAAAGCCATCTACAGTCATCAAGGATTGTACCTAGGAGTGGTCATAAATACAGAAACCATGACAGTTAATTTGTCAGAAGCATGGGTGAACATGTTGAAATCACATACGCTAAAAAGCTGTTTGGCTTCAAGCAAGTCTGCCAGAGACTGCTCAGTCTGATGTCGTCAGTAATAGNTGTCACTCCATGGGCAAGGCATCACATGAGACCTCTACAGCTGGAGTTTCCAGTCTAGTAAAAAGGTCTTTAGACTGGTTGTTATTAGAAGACAGGTTTACAAAGGGGAAAACCTTTTAAGATCATTTGCAAATTAGCATGACTACAGACACCAGCATGGCTGGGGAGCTGTATCTGGTTTCCATCATGCCCAGGGAGTATGGTCTCATCTTCTTCAAAGACAACGTTCAAACATACGAGAAACAGAGTTAGTTTCAAGCTTGCTTGGCGTTTCAAACACTCATTTCAAAAATATATGTCATTATTCAGAAAAGACAACAAGGCAGTGGTCGCCTATTTAACCAAACAAGGTGGCACAAGGAGCATCTCACTGGTAAAAAATCAAGTCAGATTCTATCCTGGGCAGAAACGTTTATGACAGATATCAAGGCTATCTATNTAGCAGGAAATTTAATTCTGTGGCAGCCTCAGCAGACAACTGTGTTATACAGGCTAATGAAAGTTGAACACGTCTTCCACCTAATAACTTAGGGCTGGATTCGGCTTTTCACTCTTATGACTTACAACCATGTAATGAGTCCTCTGCAGGTGAATAAAAAGGAGCAACTGGGTGTTGGGGACCTCCATACATTCATTGATCTCCAAACACCTCTTGATATACCAGCAGTGTTTACGGCAGTTGGCCTCCTTGCTCCTGTATGGGCAAACAGCAATGAAAGCATCAACATCTGTGCCCCAGAGGTGCGCTCCTCTGTTCCTCTGGAACAGCGCTTTACTTGCCCATAGCATGGGAGAATGTGCTCGGCTAAAGCACAATTCTCTTCATGTGTAAAGTGGATGTTCATAATCGCAATTAATCAAGTCACTGCATTATTCTGCTCCCCCATTCTCTCTCCTTCCAATAAATATGTGGAATAAGAAAAACACAAAACAATGTCAGACAAACAGGGAATGACAAAATACAGACAGACAAACAAACACACAAACAATAAAGGGGTATAAAAGTTTAAAAGAAAGCACAACCACAAGACAAAAAAGTTGGGGAAAAAACCCCCAAAACAGTGACACAATAGAAACAGATATTTATGACCAATCTAATCTACATTCGGTGGAACCTTCCTCAAAAATCACTATATCACCCCAACTACTCTAAATCACGATCCTCATATTTCAAACAACGCACTAGCGTGAATTAGGAGGTGTTATGATTTGAAGTCTCAAAATTTCAAAACAACTTGCAGCGATTTGGATGAATTTGAAGAAGTACATTTTTAATATTGTCATTTTAATTGATGTCAAATCGTTGCTGGTTAGTAAATCTAACCCAAAAGTGACCATGCTGAGTCATACATAGCATAATTTACAAGTAACTCTTTAATGTTGATCTCTCTTTACTATCTGTTACCCCCCAGTCATGCTATAATCAATCAATAATGATTGTTAAAATTGTAAACTGCTACGTAACCTGAAGACATTACAATTATTATGTAAAAACATGTTTATAAATAAACAAATATACTGATAATAATGTGTACGCACTAAATGTTGGTCAATAAATAACTAAACAATAAAAAAGAAGCCCTGTATGTACCCAGCAAGGTAAGTGTGCAGCAAAAAAAATATATATAATATGCATATTTGCAGTTTTTGTATTTTTATTGATACATTTTTGTGTGCAACATACAAAAGCAACCAAGATTTCCTTAACGTTATTGAGATACTTAATTTGGGCCCCATAAATCACAAAATGGTTTGTCTAGGGGGTATATTTCTCACCAAATCACTTCGATTTGAAATCGAAGTGCCCTTTCGATGTTGCTTATTCACAATAGCTCGAATTTTGACTGCGGTTTGAATTCAAGCTCAATTTCCTCCGATGTACTTCAGCGATTTTGTTTTGAAATCCCGTCGATGTTTAAAGAATTCACAGGGATTTTCAGAGAGCGAACGTCTAATTCTATATGACCCCCCTCTTGTCCAATAAAAATCCCTGTTACTGATTCATAAAATACCTAAGCAGCCAATAGAAAACGATGACATTCATGGGTGAAACTGTAAACTGTACTCGACGGGCGTATCCCAGAGAGAGGGTATGGTATCTGACAAGAGCAAACTACAGTGGATTATCTTGTGATGGATCTTAACTTTGTTTGAGGTAAATTTATGTAAAACTTGTTAAAGGTTATGTTATAAATACTAGTCCTTTTAACAGTATATAAGTGTTATTTTTAAAAAGATATTGCCATCATGAAAATCAATTTTTGTTTGCACACAGTCATGAAATTTAACTTGTTATAACGTCACTGAACTGTAATGACATGTCAAGGGTTATATGTTGTCAGGATTGGGCAATATATCAGACATTTTCATTTAATTTCTACATGAACTGACAGGGTTAAGCCTGCGTACCACATTTGGTCACAGAAGGGGCCAAAGTTATTTATTGAGGGATCTCTGATTTAGCAGTGACCTGTCATTTCACACCTTAACCCAGCTTCAAGGGANAATCTGACTCCTGCACAGTAGGTGGCCTAGATTTAAGGGAAAAGACATTTGGCGATCTGGAGGCCTGCATCATATCACTGGTGGATCAAAGGGAAAATTATGAGTGCATGTATCAGCCGTTCTGTTTGTGATATAACTTCATATAACATATAACATCCCATAATGAACAATCTGTGCGATTCTCTGCTCTCCACGTCACCAAATACAGTCTGGAGCCCACCAGAAGTCGGCCATCTCAATCCATGGAAATAATCTAGGCATGTCTTATATCAGTCAAATCAGAGACATCACAGCAATTTTAAAACGGACTTTGGTACAGTGAGATATGTACTCAGGGGGAGCTATATGAATTATTATGTTGCTGTTGTCATGTCTCAGCAGACGTCCCCCTGACATTCATTCTCACTGGCTACAGCTATTCAGCCAATCATGGACTGAATACCTGGAGGGAGGTGACCAGGTCATCCTTAAATATGGATGCCAGGGAGGGTATCATGGGTGTATCCTGTGGTTCAACATCGTGCTGGGTTATGCCAACTTCCGCCTGCCCAGGCCAGGATCTATTTCCATACGGTGAATATATTCTGTTTTTATCCCCTTTTTATTTTGATTTGCTTGTATAACCTATTCTTTGTACCATTGTAACATAAGCATTGTACCATTTTTCTATGTAAAATAAACCATTGTTTATTTAGCCTGTTCATATTTGCTTTGACCCCTAGTTTCTGAAGAGAGTGGATTACNGTTTAGCGCTACTAACAATATTGTGTTGATTTTTATAGTGAAGGTTGTAGTAATATTCTTGGGATTTAGATCACGGGGTGATAGATCCAGATATTACATATGTGTGGGTGGGTCCATGTGCCCTTAGAATACATGGTGGTGGCAGTATAGATAGAAGTAAACCTAGCTTGGTTTGCATAACAGTGTGTGGGGGTGGGGACAGAGTAATTCAGGGAGATTATTTTGTAGGCCCCTAGGTGACAGTAGCAGATTACTAGTCAGGGCTGGCTGGGATCTGTAGTTGCTTTCTGGTAAGAGCTACCTCTTACCAGGGGCTGTGTGTGTGACAGTCCCATGGCTTT
This sequence comes from Platyplectrum ornatum, assembly GCA_016617825.1. Taxonomy (NCBI): domain Eukaryota; kingdom Metazoa; phylum Chordata; class Amphibia; order Anura; family Limnodynastidae; genus Platyplectrum; species Platyplectrum ornatum. Next base: position 32,667 of record JABWIB010006689.1, read on the forward strand.
GCTCTTGGTGTGGATTTGTGTGCAGAGGCACAGGAGATAGCCTATTAGCATATAGCATATGCAGGGCGTAGTATTAAGACTAGTGTAGAATCAGGAGCAGGTATTGTA
>JABWIB010006690.1:5955-19201 GCA_016617825.1 Platyplectrum ornatum
TGCATGCAGGGAGAATACTTTATTGTTGCATGTTGCACACAGATACTGACCAGTGTTACTGTTACACTGTTATTAGACTAGAAAACATCATCTCTCACCTGTAATACTAATGGCAACTAATGAAATTTACCTCCCCTGCAATTCACCATGGTTTTTAAAAAAAAAAATTTTTGATTGAAACAATTTATCTTACCGTGTGTACCTAGCTTAAAGCTGGTTGATTGGAACAATTTTTTGCATTGTGTATGGCCAGCTTATATTGGCAGATTATATGGCATATAATTGATTGTAATTTGGTAAATCATTTATTGTGTCTCATAAATATATATTATTATCAGTGTTTTTAATGTTTCAGGTCTCTGTAATGAAATGTTAATATTTCTTTTAAACTCAAACTATTTCATTCTTATCTGATGCAGGTGAGTCTTGCCATCCCTCCTGCAATGAGAAATGCTGGGGGCCACAAGAGGAAGACTGTCAGAAATGTGAGTGATTGGTGATATATTCATTGTTTTACTTCCTCTATATCATAATTAAAATAATGAAAATACACTGTATGTATCTCCATATTGTAATGACATCTACCACAGCTTTGCTAACATCAGTAGTTCTAACAAATCTTTGAAATATAAAGTTGTCACTGTACCGTTTCACAGCGCTGAATTTGAAAGTTGGATTCCTGGACAGGACCTTATCTGTGTGGAGTTTGTATGATCTCCCTGTGTCTATATGGGTTTCCTCTGGGTGATCCAGTTTCCTCCCACATCCCAAAAACCTACCGGCAAGAAATATTAAGTACTTTTGCTACACCTGCTAATATCCAAAATCTAAGCATGTCCACATAGTCCATGTAACAAAGCTAACTGTATATCAAATGAACTGTGTCAATAATAAATATTGTCATTTTACCATAGTTGGATCTTTGTCTTATTGTAATGTATGTCTCTATGCAGTGACAAAAAACATTTGTGCACCTCAGTGCAGTGGACGTTGCTATGGAGAGACAGTTGCTGAATGCTGCCATGTTGAGTGCGCAGGAGGCTGCACAGGACCATTAAACTCGCAGTGCTTTGTGAGTACTTCTTAATGAATTGTTTCATAGACGTTTCAGCACTTTTTTATACACAACTATCTGCTTTTTCCTACAGTCATGTCGAAACTTCAATGATAATGGAACCTGTGTCCCACAATGTTCTCAGCTGGTTTACAACCCTCTGACCAATCACATGGAACATGGGCCTAATTCCAAATTCCATTATGGAGGATCATGTGTCAAGAGCTGCCCCCGTATGTATACTTTCCAGGGAAAAGGGGAGGAGATTAGAAATAGGTGGGAGGAGATGAAGGTAATCCTGCCTCTACAAATATAGACGCAGGTCCGGCATGTCCATTAGGAAGCTGCCTAATTGCTTACATTTCTAATACCATTATTTTGTGTATATTCCATAGAGGATACACCTAATGCAAGAGACTGCTGGTGTAATTCCATGAATCCAGGATATATGTTACATTATTCATTCCAGAGTGAACAAAATAACAGCCAACTCTGCTGCAAGACAATATACACGTAGTTATCCATGACAGTTCTCAAACAGTACAATTATACCCTTTTTCATGAACAAGTGACGCAGGTTTTTTCCTTGGACCAATGCAGGGTTTTTACTGTGATTTTTCCCAGATCGCTGCAATGGAAAAGGGGTTTTATATAACAATATACAAAAAACATTATGTGCTGTAAAAAAAACAGAAAGAGAAAAAATTATAATCTATAATTAGTCCTACAATAATAGCAATAAATAATAATAATAAAGTGGGTAAATCTTGGGTGGGCTGTGGGTCCATGTTCCAAATATTTTTTGGAACATGGAGATTTTACAAGATAACCTTGATCTTTGTGTTTTGGCCCTTTAGATAACTTTGTGCTGGACCAAATGTCCTGTGTTCGCGTTTGCACGAAAAACAAGATGGAAGTGAATAAGAACGGGGTCACGCAGTGTGAACCATGCCCTGGCACGTGTCCTAAAGGTATTCTGCTAAAATGACTTCAGAATTATGACTGATGAATTCAGTATTAAAATAAGGAGAGTAAAAACACCTGTCCCTTACTCCTAGTCAACATTATAATTCTCACAACATTAATTAAGGGAATACAAATATGCTTCTGTAACTGTTGTATCAGAGCTGACATATTAAACAAGCTGAAACATAACATTATAGCGATATATGCTGGCAGAAGGACCAGGTGGAAAATTAAAAAGGCATCACATTTACTGTGATGATATTACAGAAAGGCACATCAGTGCTTGTGTATGCATATTGAAAATTAATAGCTTTTTTGTATAACTAAAGGTTATGATATTTTCAGGATACAGTATGAATGAATTGTCATATAAAAATAATTGTGAATATTAGAGGATAGCTGATGATGGTAAATGTTTTCATGTTGTCAGCAGCACCAGTGTGGTTATTGATAGCAATATAGTGTTGAGAAATCTTGTAATCTAGAAATCATATGGTACCCCAGGGACGGTACTAGTAACAGAATAATTATTTTATTTGTTGGATTCCTTCATTGATATTATACATGCTATTTCTTTTTTTCCTTTTCCTACAGTGTGTGAAGGACCAGAACACGTGGATTCTGCTAATATTGACACATTTTTAAACTGCACCAAGGTTAATGGAAATGTAAGGTTCTTAACCCACAGCATGTCTGGGTAAGATGTGGTATGCCAGGCATCCAGTCTGACAAAATCATTATATACAGTTGTTATGCACATTAAATAAACCCACTATAATCTACTATAATTTTTTTCACTACATTTTTTTTACTTACCACCAACACCTAAATCTTAAGCATGTACACAGGGGAAGGGTTTGTGAGGGTCTGAAAATACGTGTTCACTCTTGGTCCAGCTACCCAAATGGTTGATGTCCCTGATGATACATAACAGAACTCACAGGAGCAAGTTCCTCTGGTACCCCACTGAACCAAGGAGTTTTATAGAGGAAGTACAGAGAGATGTAATGTAGGTAGCACAGGCAGAGAAAAAGGACATAAGAAATGTAGGGTAGAAAGAGATGAGATGTATAGTGGAGGGGAGTGTGGATTTAAGAGACCGCTGGGGTGTGTAATTGAGGGAGTAGAGGGAGATCACATATGACCTCTGCAGGTATCTGCACCAGGGATGGCATACCTGAAACAGCACAGTTCGATGCACATGTGTATCATCTTCAATGTGCCATTGCTTGTCACTGACCCTCGCCTGCTACTTTCAAAAACGATTTCCTGCCTGAAAGGCAAAGCAAGTAAACCAAAACATCTTAACATATTATTATAATGGGAAGGGAACAGAATCAGCAACAGAAAGACGTCCTCCTCCACAGCCCCAATGCCATTCATAAGGTACCTCCGTCCACCCCCACCCTCACCTGCCATTTATGCCTCTTCACCCCTATGAGGCCCTTTGGTCTATTTTAAATAAGTTATTAATGGTAATCTAACCAAAGCACACCAACCAAAGCATGCTTGGGATAAATATAAGGGTATTCTGAGTCTCAAACAAAATAGCGATTCAATTTGGTTTGGTATAGTTTTAAATGGGGCAGACTGGATGGGCCATGTGGCTCTTATCTGCCGTCACTTTCTATGTCTCTATGTTAACCAAACATAATTTTGTTCTACAATTTTATTTTAGTTATTGTTTATTTCTTTTATTTAGGGATCCATTGTATAATATCAGTGCTCTGGACCCTAGTAAACTGAATGTTTTCAAAACAGTGCAAGTGATTACAGGTAGGCTTAGACATAATGTGAAAAAAGCACATCCACACACTCTTTGTTATAATGGCTGAATACTCATGTACTTCTTTCCCGTTAGGACACCTTTTAATACAATCTTGGCCTGCAATTATGAATGACTTCAGTGTTTTCTCCAGTCTTACTACCATAGGAGGTCAAACTCTTTTCAAGTGAGTCTTTAAGGTATTTATGTACTAAAAAAGTCTTTGTATTCTTGTGATATTGGTTTCACAAGAATTGTAAATGATGTTAAAAGGGATAAAAAGCATTGCATAATAAATAGTAATGCCTGGACTGGCAATGTATTATCTATTAATATTTATTAATAATGGTATTTGCCTACTGCACTTCTTGCCCACCTTATATATAACGTAACTCTCACTTGTGTATTGCAGACGGGAATTCGCACTTGCTATAGGAAACGTGAGAAACATAACCTCTCTGGGGTTCAGTTCTCTGCGTGATATAAGTGCTGGAGATGTTCTTATCACTTTGAATAAGAATCTTTGCTTTTACCACACCATTAACTGGACACAATTATTTACAACAAGCCAACAGACCTATACATTAGCAAAAAACAATGATCCAACTACCTGTGGTAAATCATATTGTTATGGGGAATTATTTGTTTTTTTAAACAATTCTATATTAATTTCACAACGATGTGTCAATACAAAACAAACATTTGACAGTGATGCACAGTAGTGCTACAGTAGATTGTTCACATAGGATCAAGCAAGCAAGGTATACCATAAGGCCACCTAGCAACTTAGCGATGTAAGGAAGACCGAGACATCAACCTACTGTTCACAAGCTACCCGTCCATCCATACTAAGAACAAATAGGGGGATCAATGCCAGCTTCATGAAGTAAATACCAGTTAGTGTATGAGAAGGTAATATACAGTTGGCATTTCACAGAGTAATCTATGGTATAACACAGGTAGAACAAAATTTCCCCACCAAACCTTCTTTGTCCAACATGGCTTCAAGCCAGCCCATTGTAAAAATATTATGCAGTTTGGCACGAAACAGTGACATAGGTGGTGCCGTAGGACTCAGCCATACCTGAAGAATGGCCTTACAGGCAGCTACATTAATGGCCAGCATTAGCTTTCTTCCCCCCTTAAACACTATGTGACTATTCAGGTTTATGCTAATTGACTTTTTATGTAAGAAAGGGATGAGTTTTACCTTCAGCTTTGCTAGCAAGTGTCAAAGATAGAAACAAGCTAAAATGATAAATGTATTACTTCAATCAGATATGACCACATGGGACTGGATACATTTTACTTCCGGTGCCCCACTTCTGCAAGCATCTCTCAAATCTCCCTCAAAGCATGCTTGCTTTATTATGACACTTGCTGTTAGTGTGAACACCATCTCCCAGAAAGTACATACATTACCATACAACTTGCCACAAGTCAGGGTTAATGTAGATAAAGTGTTTTTGGTTATCATAACATTAGGAAAGTTTTATATGGTCATCTTTACACAGTAAATGAAGGAAAAATCTGTGATCCCTTGTGTTCTGAGGCGGGATGCTGGGGTCCAGGGCCTTCTCAGTGTCTGACATGCAGGACCTTTAGTCGAGATGGGATCTGTGTACCATCCTGCAACCTGTTACAAGGGTAATTGTATATATATTTTTTGCTTTGAATTGATTACAGTGTTCACAGACACATTGATAGTCAGTTCTAATAACAGTCCATCTTTTTTTTTGTGTAGTGATAAGAGGGAGTTTACCAGGAACAATACTTGTCTTCAATGCCACGTAGAATGTAAGAAGATGGAGGAAGGTTTGACATGCAATGGGACAGTAAGTACTAAGAACTTTACACTCTGATAAAAGTATTTACCTCTACATCTATGTAACCAGTAGCAAAAAAGAAAATAGGCCGCGCTTCTATTCAAATATATTAAATGTGTGCAAGTGCATATATATNCTCCAGTAGGTGAGTCCCTAATCATGTTGCATTATGTGTAACCAGGATGTCTGTAGTAAGACAGCCCTCCATTTGAAAGTGTGCATATGTAACCATTATGATATTTCTGGCAGGGTCCAGACTCCTGTATGCAGTGTGCAAACTACCNCGATGGACAGCACTGTGTGGAGGAATGTCCTCATGGAGTCATGGGGGAAAAAGGACCAATTTACAANTACCCCAATGAGAATAACATCTGCCTGCCATGTCATGAGAACTGCACTCTGGGGTGATTCATTCTGTGTCTTTATTTTGATACTATGTTATGCATCTTGAGGTCCACTGAAAGGGGTTAAGAGAAGGTACTATTTACCTGTGCCCTGCAGTGACAGCTGCTCTTATGGGGAAGGAGAACAAGCAGCTTGTAAGCACATTACTGGGTTCTGCTCAAGCATGACCTTAACAAATTAAGATGATCCTATTTCTCCCCTTGAGAGGTTCACACACATGTATATATAGTTTTGTTTCTGTAGGTGGAACTTGTAGTTTGACATCACCAGGAGATTCGAATATTGCGTACCCCTGCACTAGAGGATTGCTTTACACCAATATACCCCTTCTATGTAGAACTAGAAGTCTCAGCATGCTTTAACTACACAGACATAGTTAATATCTGGCAAAGCATGCTGGGACTTTCAAGGGACACAGCCATGCACCCAATGGTGTGAAAACATGCATGGTATTAAATAAGAGGGGGTCCCAGCAAGTTGCTGTATCAGGGCCCACAATTTTGCTTGGTGGCCCTTTGTATCTTCTTAGAATCCATCACACTTTTTGCTCCCCCATATGCACTGTCCCAGAGGTACCACCAGTGAAGCCCCAATGATTTTTGTATATGATAGCATTGCAGATGCTTCCTTCTATAAAGTCCTATATCACACTGAATGGTTTTGATGATTATATAAATACTTCTGAAACAGTACTGAGAAGTTCTTCCATATTTGTGCAATAATAACCATCTTTGACAAGAAGTCAGACACCATTCATTAGATAGCTTAGCTATCTCCTACACATTGTAATACCAATTCTTGCATCAGTTCTCATTAGTGGGAACTGTTAAGAGAAGCCTTTTTAATAAATGTGCCTAACTTTTTGAGAGGTTTAATAATAGCCATTAAGAGAGTAAAGCTATATGAGTGTCTACATTTTTCCATGTTACCCATAATGTATTTTTAGTTTGTGATTTTAGGAGTCTGTATATTATAAGCATTTCCTTCTATCTGACAGGTGTGATGGACCTGGAATAAACAACTGTATTTGCATACTTCCTCTTCCATTTAAGAGGTAACACTGTTAAATTATGGTTTTATTTAAATACATCAGGGAAGGATTTGGGGTCAGGACACCATATGGCACAAGGTACATTGAACTCAGCATGCACAAGGGTCAGTGTGCCTGTCCATTTCCCAAAAAAGTGGCATGTAACGTTTGCCTAAAATACTGTAATATATTTACATGGTTCCATTTGTTGTGTGTCACATATTTAAAGAGCACATTGATTAGAAAAATAAAATAATATATACATATAGGGGAAGAGCTATAGGACCTGGAACATAGAGACCAGAGACAGTGCATCCTATGGGAGCAATGATCCATGAGTCACATGGGGTCACAGACAGACATACTGGGGGGTGGTTATGTGGTATGTGCCTTTGACCAAACGTACAAGATAATGAATGACATTATGGAAATACATATGACTTGGTTTGTGTTTGTTCTATCTTTAGTGATGTCCACGCAATAGTGGCAGTGACAGTGGTTGCTTGCATATTTGTTCTGGTGTGTGGGATCATCCTTGCTCTTTTATTTCGGAGAGCTCAAAAAATTCAAAAGAGACGCGCTATGAGTCGTTACATGGAGATAAAAGAGGTTAGTACTACAATCTAATTAAACTGGAATTGATTTGTTTCTAGATATGCTAAGGTGATCCAGAGGTGAGCATATGTGTTCTGAATTGTGATTCATGGGAGCGGTAAAGATATGCAGCTGATTTTATTAAGACAAGATACACAAAGGAACATTATACAGAATTCACAAGTCTTACCAGAAAGAATAATAAACCTACATAGTGTGTATATATCAATGGACATAAACTTAGAAACCAGGTATTCAGCAAAAATACAAACAGTGGAGATATGTAGTTAGTGAGCAGCCTGGGTGCCCCAAGTAATTAAGCTCAATCCAGAGCTGAACACAATGATATGTACACCTTACACAGAATTAACACCTACCAGGACATATACTCAAGACATACAGAAGCTAACTGTTTTCTTAGTAACACAAACTATATGTATATTATTTTAGAACTTTATATCTTAAAATTAGTCTGAAATAATTTTTAAAAGTACAAATATATATAGATAAAAAAAAGAACCTCATGAAGAAAGGAGAGGGAAGGGGACATGAAATGCAAGCTATAATATAACCACAGAAATAGCCAAATACATAGTAAGATAACTAAAACAAGAAAAAGTATCACTGTTAATGTTTATGTCACAAAACACACATTACAGCTGTACCCCTTATTAGTTATTGGAGCTGTATATAGAGGCATAGGAGAGGGATTGATAGGGATCTAAACCACCTCATGAATGAAAAAGAAAAATGAACTCCTGCACAGACCAGAATATATTGTCTCTCTACTTTGTGAATTGTTATGCACTGTTGTATTTAACATAGAAAAATTAAAGGAATAGGCAAGCTAGGATGGAACACAAAACAGCATAAGTATGTCCTTATTCCTTTTATTTTCCTTGCAATTTTTGGTATATATAAATATATATATATATATATATATATATATATAAAAGCAGACTCAGTTTAAGGGGTTTTATGCATTTATGGGGTTGTTTGTGTGAGAGGTATTTAGTACTTGTTTTTTGCATTATTATTGTATTTAACATATATGTAATACATTTTTATAAGAGATGAAAATGGTTTAAATGTTATGTTATCCCTTTTTCAGTTCACTGATGTGCCAACCCCAACAGAAAATGATGATGCTGTGCAAAACAATGTAGAGTTGTAGTGACTCCATACAAGGTATATCTATCCAAAATACCAGAGATCGTAAAGACAAAATCTTTGGTGCTAATAATGGGCACATGTAAACCTTTTACACGAGGGCATGCAAAGTGCACGTTATCAAACGTGAGAGGCAAATTCTAAATTTAAGAGATGTGTGGAAGAAATGTTTCACATATTTTCAAGAGATAGCAACTATCTTGAGAATGAATTATCTCTGGGCACTAGATTTACTAATCTACAGAAAAGGAAAAGTGGAGATGTTGCTCATAGCAACAAATCCAATTCACGCTGACGTTATAAAAAAGTCCGACATTGAATCTCATTAGTTGCTATGCGCAACATCTTCACTTTTCTACAGCGTAATCTTTAATTAAGCACTTGGCATAGAGTATTGTATACACTGGAACATAAAAGTAGTGCATCCTGCGTTTTGTTAAACCCAAAGCAATTAATGGGTGGTTTAAGTGAATTCTCAGATATATTCTGTACCCCTGTGATCCAAATGCAAGTGCAGGATAGATGCAGAAAGTTGTAGTAATGCTTTGTACAATAGTTCTGGAATTCTTCTACGATCGCATGGCAATGTGTCTTCTCTATGCCACAGATTTTGGTGTTGCTACATAGGCCCTGATACAGACCGCATACACACTCTATTCTACGAGCACTATGTAAATTGCATAATGTACGCAATTTATGTAGCGTCATACGGGACAGGGAGAGCTATGTAAATAGTACTAAATATGGGCTTGCTTCAGTCTTGGTTTTAAGCAAAAGTGATGTGGAAGTCTAAAGGTAGGGTCCTATCTGTGGATTCCCCTCTGAATTGGGAGAGGTGATCTCCTTCCAAAGCGGGTGAATCAGCCTTTGCAAACTTATCTAAGCAATTCCAACTTTTGGTTACCCAATGTCTGAACCTGGCCCAGAGTGTGTAGTCAAAATGTGCATTTACAAAATAAATCAGTTAATTAACTTAGTTTATTTTTGCTCCTTCTGCAGGTGTTTTCCCTCAAAATGATGATGCCAGTAGCATCATACCAAGTCTCATACCATGTCTCATGCCATGCGTTTTGTTGAAGACCTTGTGTATTTGGACGTTTACTATATTTTAAAGACTTTTCTTCGTTAGTAGTGGTTAGAGTCAGTTCCATTCTGTTTGAAATTAAAAATGATTATTTTTATATTGATCTTGATGGACCTTTTATTTGTGCTAAACACTACACAAAAGGAATTGAAGCTGTACTAGAGCTACTATTTTATCACAACTGTGATGCAGATCTGTATATGAGAACATTCCAAACATAAAATATGCTTCTAATAATGGCTGTTGTGCAAGGTAAAAAAAATAGTGAGCAACATATTTCAAATATTGTAGTGTCTTAAATAATTACTCATGCACACCCCTGTGTGGCTTGTCATGGGATTAGATAATGTATAACATTTACCAATTTATTAGTAACAAGCAGCAAAATGTCATGTAAAGGTGGCCATTCACGGGCCGAATTTCACCCAAAATCGGTCCTTGGATGGATACGTAAAAGAAACCCCAACGGCGGCAAAACGCCGGGAAACGTAGACAACTGACATTGGTGATCAAACAGATTTTCCAGTTGATCACTGATGTTCGTTTGTTTAAAAAAAAAATAAACCTGCAAAAAAAAAATAAATTAAATAAAAATGTACTCACCATGATGTCTTCGCTGGGCATTAGAGCGATGCCCAGCTCCTTCTCCCTATGGTGCAGCGTCTCCATCTTGCATGGAGAGGACGATGTATATGCGTGACGCTGTCAAGCATATACAACGTCCTCTCCGCGCAAGATGGAGACGCTGCACCATAGGGAGAAGGAGCTGGGCACCGCTCCGATGCCCAGCGAAGACATCTGAATGGTGAGTGTATTTTTATTTAATTTATTTCTAGTTTTTACAGGTCACCCAGTCTTCCCTATGGCCATCATGAGAATGACATTGTTCCGTAGATGGCACGCTCCGTTTGTCGGTGCCGATATTACACAAGAACGAAGTCGTTCTCGTGAATGGCCACCTTTAGATTTGTAATGTTTGACCATGGGTACTGAAAATACCTACTTTGTATGTACATTTACATTCCTTCAATATCACTTATTATTGCTTTGGAATATATAATATCTACCAGTATGTGAGTCATACATTTGCTGACCCACTCTGTTACAGAAAGATTATGACCTGTGGTATTAATATTGAGGTTATGCACAACTGAAGCAAGTTTGACTTTTTTCCTGTTTTTGAAATTATGTTTAACATTTTGGTTTTTTTTTACATAAATGGAAATGACAAATGTATTACAAATAAAACCACTATAACAGTAATAAACATCATATATCTGTAATAGGTCTATGCAACTCTACCTCTCTCCTTCTATTTGTTAACTTTATGGGCCAGATTCAATCTCTGTAAGCCAGGTATAAAAAAAAACACTTTTCTTTCTGTAAGACCCAGGTCTGTGCTTTCTTTTCTGTAAGACTCATGAAGTGTGCTTCATGTTTTTTCCTATTTTCGCACAGATACCAGGGCCTAAATTTACTAAGCAGGGAGATTGCAGGAAGATTGGAATGTGAGGATTTTGCCCATAGCAACCAATCAGATATTTGATTGGTTGCTATGGGCAACGCCCCCACTTTTCAATGTCCTTGCTTAGTAAATTTAGGCCCTGGTCACGCAGGTACAGCTGCAAATTCTGGAGTGAGTCTGGAGTCCACTCTGGCAGAAACACAGAAACACAGGGAAGGAGGAGCAAAACCTATGTAGCTTGAGAAGAGAATGATGAGAGAAGATAATTTCAAGTCAGTAAAATGGCTTAATTAAATTATATAGTTTTTCATAGGCCATGTACACATCAATGGATTTTACACCATATTTATTGGTCTTTCAACATACAGTTAGCTGGAGTTTTACTAACATCATTGTATTACTGATAATTCTCACTAGATGGCACTAACAGTACAAAATGATGGGAATTCAAGCTTCAGAAAAAAGATTCCACTGTGACAGAAGTATTATTCTCAGTTTTTGTATTTTCCTGAACAATGGCAAACTAAAAGTGTTTATGACTGTTACCTTCTATAGAAAATAGCAAAATAATTACTAGTTAAAAAAATTACTAAATCATGTGTTGTTTTCCGCAGTCTGGGTTTGGATATTTGTTGTAATACATACTCCATTTTGCTAGCTCTACGTAAATCATACCTCCCAACATCATGGGAGCTGTAGACGGGACATATAAGGCCCCCGCCCATGCACTGACTAGACTCCATATAAGCCCTGCCCAGAAGTGACATAATCCGCTTTATCACTGTGATCGTAGCAAATGTTATATTTTAACATGGGCAGGACATCGGGACACAGCCCCAAAAGTGGCACTGTCCTACTGAAATTGGGACAGTCAGGGGGGGGGGGGTATGCATAAATTGTGTGATCGGGAAGATGCATGTCTCACAGTGGAAATGTCAGGGAACATAATACAGACCTGGACCTAAATTTACTAAGCAGGCAGGCATGCTTCCCTTGCTGTATAATGATGAGACACCACAGTGTGCTCCCCCTGCTGTATTATAATGAGACACCACAGTCTTCCCCCCCTGCTATATGCTACAGACACCCCAACTGCCACTCTGCCCTATATGCTACAGACACATCAACTGCCACTCTGCCCTATATGCTACAGATGCCTCAACTGCCACTCTGCCCATGCTGCTACAGACACCTCAACTGCCACTTTGCCATAGTCTGCTACCCTTGCTGTATAATGATGAGACACCACAGTGTGCGCCCCCTGCTGTATTACAAAGAGACACCACAGTGTGCTCCACCTGCTGTATTATAATGAGACACCACAGTCTGCCCCCCTGCTGTATAATAATGAGACACTACAGTCTGCTCCCCCTGCTGTATAATAATTAGACACCACAGTCTGCTCCCCCTCTGTATAATAATGAGACACTACATTCTGCTCCCCCTGCTGTATAATAATGAGACACCACAGTCTGCTCCCCCTGCTGAGACACCACAGTCTGCTCCCCCTGGTGTATAATAATGAGACTCTGCCCTATATGCTACAGAAACCCCAAATGCCACTCTGCCCTATATAGAAACATAGAAAGTGATGGCAGATAAGAGCCACATGGCCCATCCAGTCAAATTTAATCACTATTTTGTTTGATGCTCAAAATACCCTTATATTTATCCCAAGCATGCTTAAACTGTTCTGTAGTATTAGCCTCCACCACTTCTGATGGGAGGCTATTCCACTTATCCACTACCCTTTCAGTGAAGTAATTCTTTCGCATATTTCCCCTGAACCTACCACCCTCCACTTTATAAGCATGCACTTGTGTTCTACTACACCGCTTTCTTTGAAAAATGCCCCCATCCTGCACCTGGTGACATCCCTTGATATAT
>JABWIB010006692.1:5656-19325 GCA_016617825.1 Platyplectrum ornatum
GTTTGTCCCCTTAGCGGGACAAACTGGGAGGCGGGAGGGACAGCGGGACAGTCCCCCAAAAAACAGTTGGGGGGTATGCCTGCACTACCTATATGCAGGCTATCATTATAAGAATGGAAGCTGCTTTGGACTCCAGTAGTGAAGAAATGGGTGGGAAGGAAGCCTTCAAGGAAATACATTATGGAGAGGCATCTCTCAAACCTACACATACGATTAAAACAAAGATAGATAATCATAAATAAAAATGATCTTTCTCCTTAAGAAGTTGTCAGCCAAACTCAGTCACTGCACAAACTGTATGAATTTGTCAATACTGAACACTCAAATCTTCAATGATACTAATTCTCATATTTTTTATTAGCTTAGGACATATGTTAATTTATTTACTATTATTGTGTTGGTTTAGATGTATTTTACACTTTTGGGCCTAAATCTACTAAGCAGGGGGATTGAAAAGTGGAGATGTTGCCCACAGCAACCAATCAGATTCAAGCTCACATTCTCCAGTGTGTAAAATGAAACTGAGAATGTGAATCTGATTGGTTGCTATGGGTAACATCCCCACTTTTCAATCTCTCTGCAATCTCCCTGCTTAGTAAATGTAGGCCTTAGTGTGGAAATTTTGTGATGGATTTACCCAAACCACTGCTAGAACATGTATTGATCTAAATGAGTGTATTGCAAGTATACCCAGTGCATCCTTCAGTCTTATTGTTACACGTCTTAATGTGACCTCTGGGCTGGTTACATCGGCTGCTTAGGTCCAATGATAGCATGATTCAGCGGGGATTTAAGACTAATGCTTTCAAAATGTCAAATCATAATGCAAGGGTCTGAAATAGGTTACGGAATGTCATCCCCTGGGCTTAAACATGACCTTTAGCAGGTGCAAATGCTTTGATATAAACAGTTATTTTCATGTCTGTATACGGGTCTGGAGCACTTGCTTGGGCAATGTCCTTACTGTACATTAACTACTCAATCCTTTCCAAAACACCCCCGTCAGGATGCAAAGTCGAGTGCTCCCCTTGCACTTAAATCAGAATCAATTCTGAGTATGCACAGAGAAATGGCATGTCAGCTGGCGTACGCTCGTACGGAGGAGTTCCTTGCGACCACCATATTTATTTTTTTATAACAATATTTTTCATAATTTTTTTTACACTTTTTTTAACTTAATAAAGCAGGTAATTGTCCACAGAACATTATGTGCTTCATGGCTGCTACATACAGCTTACACTAGGTCCTCACATGGTGTAAGCTAGCAATTAGACAGGCTAAGCCCTGCTAACAGCGCATATGTAAATGAGACTAATTTACATGAGTGGCAGGAGCTCCGCCTCGCAGAGCCGATCTGCGAATGTAGCGGTGACTACTTCATCATGAATGAGGTCCGTAGCCCATAACAACCAATCAGATTCAAGCTCTCAGTTTCATTTTACATACTGGAGAATGTGAGCTCGAAATTGGCAGGCGGAACAGTTTTTTAATAATTATTTTTACTTGGATTTTACTTGGCTAGTACTGGGCAGGGCCAGGCTGTGGTTAATTGTGCCAGGAGGCAGGAGGTGGAGGTTGGGCAGGACCAGTTGTCCTGGCCTCGACCTGCCAAATATTGGATGGATAGCAGAAGACGGAGGAATCGGAAAGTACGTTGTGTCCACACGGTAGGACCAGAGAACTGAGAAAAATAATATTTAACAATATTTCAACCTTATGTATATTCTATATGTCTATTTCGAGTACATGTTGACAATGGTGGACCATATTGTATAACCAGTGGCCATAACCCGCTATGCACAGTTTAAAAAAATCATTTACCACTTTTTTAAGTGCTGGGAATGGGATGCCTTTACTAAAACTGCTCACAGCATGCAAACTATGTTTATTTTACATGAATCTGTGAAAATATTTTCCGAAGTCCACCTTCAAAACATGAAGCACTGAGGGACTGATAAGCAGAAGCAGGAAGTAGATTCTGACAATGTGGTTTTATTGTGTCATTTATTGGTGATCACCCAAAAAATACTTTTCATGTCTTTTTCATACAGATTTCCTCTATCCCTCAGTACATGGTATTTGTGATGCTAAGAGAATTTTTTCTAGCCTCTGATATTCAGATAATGGACCAGATCCTGAGTTCATTTAAACGGAATGGAATTATGTGGATATGATCCTAAAGTATCCTCCCCCTTTACGATCACAGAAACCCTACGTTTTATGCTTTAAGTTACATATATGGCTCAGCCCTTATTCTCCCACACTGTATCCATTATGGAAAAGAGTACGTCCCAGCTTGTGCCCACCAGTACGCTTGCAGACGTGTGTAAGTACCCTAACATATGGCATGATTAATGATTCTCCCGGAATGTCTGGGAGACTCCCTGATCGCCCTTATCGGTACTATGAATGGGCAGGGGTTGAATATGTTACATCTGCCCATCATATGGGTTTTCTGATCGGGGGTGGGGCTTTTGGCTTGATTTGCATAAATCCCACCCTCCACCCCCGTACTGCCGACTCTTGGTTTCTGCCGGAAAGGAGAAACTAGAAGCTGGTAACTCTGACATACAGTAGTCTATATAATCTTAATTGGCTTGCTTAATTGTTTCTCCAGATTGCACATTCCTTTGCTCCCACACATTGTTGTTCTTGAGTTTGGAATTAGTTGAGTTGAACCTGGAGGCATCAGGGAGTCGATAAAGGTCACCACTATGGCTGCAAAAACAAGATGACTGAATTTAATTAAAACAACCTACTTAACCCAAAAACTATGCTAGCTACCATAAACATAATTGTATTTACTGTCAAAATAAAATATTAGCTTATAACTTGCTACAGCAGACAGCTAGCTGAAGTTGTAACTATTTCACTATAAATTTAACTCTTCATGTGCTGGGATATCAGCAGTAATGCTAGCTATAGTTTATAGTCATAGTTATATACGTCTTATTTGCCTACTTTTATGGCAAAGGACAATACAGGATCCATATGGCCACTATATATTTTAATTGGTATAGGTCCCTAGTGTTCATGGTAATATAAGACACAGAGCCAAGAAACATGGAATCTGGTTCTGTGGACACAGGATTTGTGGCATTCTGAATCCAGTCCATACACATGATTGGGACTAGTGTGGGCATGGAATGCATGGGTCTGGACAAAAGGGACAAAGGTTATAAACTGCTGAGGTGGTACAAGGTGACACTATAAGTGAGACCTGTCCTGAGAGGATTTTAACCTTGAACCAACACCAGGTTTAAATTGGTTTCTTATTGCTCCAGTTTCTTATGCACAGGAAAAACATTTCTGGTTTTTCAATGATTCATTAACATGAAGAGCTTATCTAAATAATAAATGATGTTACAGTGAGAAGCCTGAAAAGTGCAATAGATTGGCACAATATGGGCTTTAAAGTAGGTACACAAGACATTTAAAAAATGAAGTAGCTTTGGGCCACTCACACATGTAGGGATTCTCCGCATCAAATTCAGTTGATCCAAAGTGGTTCTGGGTTGGAAAAGAGCCATTAAAGTGGGCAGACAGGCACTTTTTACTGATTTGAATACATTTCTAGTTTTTTCTAAGGGTTAAATTACACACTGCAACACGCCCATAGGGATGTCTTGTTTGAAATTCATTTTAGACAAGACTCTATTGTGATTCTAGGTATAAAAACTGGCCTTAAAGTGGTGATATCAAAGTAGAAATGATCTCACGCCATTTAAAAACAGCATTTATTCAAATCAGTATAACGTGCATATCTGCCCACTTTGATGGCAGTTTTCATGCCCATACACAGAACCACTTTGGGCCAGGAGCCGTCATTAAGAAACAGATAATGTTTTACTTGTGAATAAGAAACCAGCGAATAAGAAACCGACTTATTCCCAATATTTCAAATTAAACTTGTCACTTCTTTATTATACTCTAAGAATTTGATGATCCGATCCCAGATCCATTTAGGGCAAATAATCAGATTTCTAATGTATTTTAATATTCAGGACCAGAAGGTGGCAGCAGCCGCTAAGAAGACTCATTACAGGTTCAGACTTCAAATGTAAAACAACTTTCAAATATGTTTAGAGCAGTCATTGTTAAGCTTGCCATACACTGGGCTCTATTTACAAAGTTCATTTTAGGTGATAATATCCACTTTCAATTAAAATCAACAGTATGAGCTTGCGAGCAGGGCCCTCTTCCCCGCCCATTCTGTCTGTTACCACCTAGTCATGTCTTATTGATTGTTAAAACTGTAAAGTGCTATGTAATCNGATGGCGCTATATAACAACCTGTTAATGAATAAATAAAAATTGCAGACCAACATGGGACCACACGGGATGGGTCAGTATCAGTAAATCCTGTGGTCAAAGTAGCCAGGCTTTCTATGAGAATGGAGGACCCTGGTTGTAAGAGACACTGGAGACATAGCTATGTTTATGTAATGTATGTTTTGAACTTTTAAAGAAGTCATTTTATGGTATATGCAAAGCAAGGTAATTAAATGTAAATGATTTTGCATTTTCAATGTCATATTTTCTGACTCTAATATTCCTCAAAGTTATATAAATAAACCTTTTTCTGAATAAGGGATATGAGACCTATTATACAGTTGCAGTGAGGAGACATACAAGCGCTAAGAAAGCACTTCTTAATCTTCTGGCCTTCCAACTCCCAACTTGTACCCGCTTTAACATACTTTACTCCTTATGCTTCTTCCCTTTTGTGAATTAGATCACGGCTCAATCCAGGGTGGATCTACACAGACACACAATAAGGAAATTCTTGGACACCCATGTGGGTAAACATTTCTCTGGGTCAGGACACAGTTTGAAAGATTTAAGAGTCTTAATACTAAAAGGACTTTTCAAAAATGACAGGGATAAAAAAATATGGGAATTAGGCGCACCCAGGTTCCTGTAATAAGGTTACTATCAGATAAATGTCATTAAGGGACATAGTAGCTGTTAAAATGTCTATCCTCCCAAAGAATTTATATTATTTATGTACTATCCCTTATTTCATTCCCCCTCCTTTTCTTAACAAACTGGGGGCCCTTATGACACCATACGTCTGGCGTATTGCCCCTTATATTGCCACCTCCAGACTTATCCTCACTAGGTACCAGGTGCCGTCCTGCTACTCAACCTGCAATGCTACCAAGAGGCCTGCATTGTAGCACGACATAGGGACTGGACCTCCCCCCTTGGCACTAAAGGAAGGGTTGACCTGGAGATCACCATTCCCTACTTTTTTCCACTGGGTGCCTGGTACTTCCTGCGGGTCCTGGTCTACATTTGCCATCTTTAATCTGGCTCAGTTGTCAGCTGGAATCCATCTAAAATCATTTTTCTATCTTGTGGAAGAGTTTTGGACTCCCTGATACTGCAAGGTAACTGCAACTGCACCACTGGGGAGGGGAGGGGTCCCGCCGGGGACCCATTACTGCCCTTTCTGAACCTTTTTTGTCTCTCTTGTCCGCATTCTTGGGTGGGAGGGCTATATCCTTTTGGTATAGAATCTTTGAACTAGCACCACCCTTCCCAAAACTACCTCTCAGCTGGTGTAGAAACACGACCTTGGTGTGGCGCTCTCTCCGCGGTCTGTGGACCATGTGGAACGTCAATTTAAACTATTGCATACTCTCTACCTCACTCAGGAGCGTCTTCATGGGATTTGTTGGAAAACTGTGGTGCTGTGGAAGATATTTTACACTTCTTTTGGGCCTGCCCTCTTCTCTGGACGTTCTGGTCTCGTGGCTCGTATTGGATTTCTGTGGTTCTGGTGATTTTCTGTTACACTATGGAAATACTGTATGTCCCTTACTCTACCTATGCTAGGTCCCCGCGGGTGAAGTCGTTCCTATGGACAAATACCTTCCCCATGCTTCCAGACAGGACCCTCACTCACCTGTATATAACATTCTTCGGCAGTTAGCCCAACGTCCTTGCTTATGGTATAGGGGTGTGAACTTGACTTTCTCCCCAAGGCCTTCCCCTATATGTCCTGGATTCCCTTACCGCTCTTCTGGTTCCTTCTCCCCTACCTGGTTATATCTCTTCTATCATATCCCCCCCTCTCCCCCCTCCTGTACCTGTTTATATCTCTTCTATTATATCCCCCCCCCCCCCCCCTTTTATTTCTTTTTCTCTCTTGTGGTTCACAATGTTTTTACTTTTATGCGCATGGTCTCTGTCGATTACGGGGTATATTTACTAAGCCGCGAGTTTGCAGTGAGATTGGAAAGTGGAGATGTTGCCCATGGAAACCAATCAGATTCAAGCTTATTTTACACACTGTAGAATGTGAACTCAAATCTGATTGGTTGCCATGGGCAATATCTCCAATTTCCAATCTCACTGCAAACTCGCGGCTTGGTAAATATACCCCTATATCTTTGCATTATTGTTTTTTTTATATGTCTGTGTTACCATCTGTGATGGAGTGCATTGCTTTATTGGTGTGGGGATGTTGCCCATAGCAACCAATTATATCCAAGCTCATATACTCCAGTGTGTAAAATAATCAGATTGGATGTTATGGACGACATCCCCACTTTTCTAACGCTACAGTTTTAGTAAATTTAGGCCCTGGACGCATAATGTGAGGAGCATGGTGAACCATACAATAATGGTAAAGCAGTATCATGGCAAGTGTTGTCCACATATGCCGGCTGACTACTGTTGACACTTAAACGTGAAATTCACAAGAGAAGTTACAATACAAAATCCTAGGCAACAACATTTGTCTGTGTTGTTATTGAACTTAATATTGTGAACTGTAATTGGGTCTCAGTCCAGATAATTACATAATAGAAGTATTCTGAAACACTTGCTTAAATGCAGCACATACAACGCCATG
The DNA here is from genome assembly GCA_016617825.1 of Platyplectrum ornatum. Classification (NCBI taxonomy): domain Eukaryota; kingdom Metazoa; phylum Chordata; class Amphibia; order Anura; family Limnodynastidae; genus Platyplectrum; species Platyplectrum ornatum. The sequence goes on from JABWIB010006692.1 coordinate 12,519, forward strand.
TGATATTGTTTAAATAAGGTGCAGTAGTGCTAGAAAGAGTTGAATAGTTAATGGAAGACTGCACATCTGTAGTGAAAATGTGACATGACATTGACAGCTTTAATAAGTTAATTAGCTCATTGTAAGGCTGCAGAACTGCGTAACCACACATGTATATGCCTAAACAAATACATCTACAGAATTATGTCTCCGCTTATCAAAATTTGGCATAGTTTCAAAAAAGCTGCAAGTTCATACAAGAGGAGACATACAAGAGGAACATAAACAGGGAAGAAACAACTCTTTCACTATGAAACATATAGAACCAACATAATGCTCACGTATATCAGGAATTTGGGAACTGTATCTTCATTTTATCATGTTCACAATGCTGACATACTGTAAACTAGGTTGACATAGATATAAATGCTTGTGCTAGCAAGACACTTAATTAAGATTTAGGTAAAAACTACTTTTAACTTTATTTACATGACTGGTTTAATTGGGATGCCTATGGCATAATCTGATATTTATAATAACACAAATATGTTTTTATAACATACTAGGAAGTGACTGGACAAACAGAGATATTTACACAGAGGTTTAAATTGGCATATTCTGTATTATAATTTAAATATATTTTCAAATCTTCTGTACTAGAGGGATATAAGTATTTAATACAAACTTGACACCTCTCCTGGGAGACTCCCAGAAATCAGGCAATGCTCCCGGAATCTCCCGGAGACCAGGCAAACCTACCAATAGCTGTAGGAATACTAGCTGTGTCTTAATAAAAGCAAAAACGCTCCTGTTATAAAAAATATTATTAATAAATCAATCCACATGATATTGTACTGTGCATGCTCAAAAATAAAGAGCACACAGTCACGGCCAATCCCACATGGATGCTTGAAGGTATATTTGCAGTCAACTTTACATTTACTCTCCTATACTTACACAACTTATAGTCACAAAACTACACCAAGCTTACATACATTGTCCTTGTAGCTATGTGTACAGGTATCCAGATCTAGCCTAGGATGCACCACTGTTTCCCACGCAGCCAGTCCATGTTTTGTGCTCTGGAATATAGGACACACAGTACGTGCGGATTGGTGTGCACTTCTGGATTGTTCCAATGTTATTTTAATACACCTCCTAAACACCCAACTCCAGATTGTTTTCATCTAGTCATGCAACAGCTGTACTGTACTTTTGTTAACCCACTCATAACTAATACATGTAGATTTGAATGCTTTTAGGTGCTCAGACTGACTTCACAAACCTGACGTTTAACAAGCCGTAATTGACTGTTTAAATAATTTGTGACTAGCATGTGAAGTTTGCATGCATGAAAATCTAATGAATGTTTCATCCCCAATCAGTCTGGGTAGAAAGTCATTGTTTTAATATTGCAAAATTGGTGAAGGTCAACCTGATGCAGAGTTTAAGAAGTGTGCACTGTGTACACGCAGTATCCATGCTATTCAGAGTTGCGGAAACCTCTATAGCCGGAGCCTGTGTGCTGTGTGCACAGGGCCGGATTAAAGACCACATGGACCTGTGGCTGAACATGTTCGAGGCCCATTGCAGTGGGTATGACTAGTGTTGTGTGAGGTGGATGTCTCAAATTCATCCTCATGCTTTTCAGTGGGAGGCCTGGTATTTGTGGGCCTTTTTGCAAATGGAGGCCTGGGGTTATAGTCCCATCCGTCCCATTGTTAATCTGGCCCTGTGTGTACAGCAGCGCTCCATGCGCATGAAAGTCAGCAGAAGTAGTATGCAGGCTGTTATGAATGAAATCCGGCATGCTTCTTATTCTGGTGTGCAGCGAGCGCAAAAACGTTATTTAAAAAAAAAAAAGAGAAAAACCACATAAAATATACTATAATAAATATTTTTTTTAAAGTTATATTGAAAGAAAAAAAACATTGTTAAGCTTTAAAAAGAAGCTAATTGTCCAGGGGACACATTTCCTGCTTCTAGCTCCAGTGTGCAGCAGCAGTAACAACCTAATTAACACGGCTAATCCATGAGAAAAACATATTTTTAAATTAGAAAAGAGGTGAGGAATGCCCCTTTTCTCATTTAAATAATGCGGGTACTTAAGGACAAGGATGAGGACTCTGCGTCTTCATCCCAGTCGGAATTTGCTGATCTGACTGTGCAGCTCTGAATCAGGTCCGGTGTCTTTATCATAACAATAAAAACTCTTTAGGGGCGCGAGGAAAACTATGACTGATATCAGAGGCGGAGCTAGATAGTCGCGGGCCCCGGTGCAAAAATATTCCTTGAGAAACAACGATTCACTAATTTATGGGTGGAAACTGAATTGGTATACCCTTGGACCTGATTCTAAGCAGTTGCATGCGCAGATCGGCTTTGAATCGCACGGAGGCGGACGCAAAGCCTCTACGTGCCTCTATGACTGAGACAAATGTAAAGGAGAAAAAGGGGATTTCCACTCCCCTTTTCTCATTTAAATATGCGCTGTTAGCAGGGCTCTTTTTTTTTCTCTCTCCTATCTCTACCTATCTTTCCTGCTCCTGACAACACACTCAGGGAAATAGCCATGAACAAAAGCTTATATGGGGCATGACCCTGTAATAATGTGCCACGTTTACACCACCAGTATCAGTGATTTCAGATCGCCAATGATGACGTCATCATGAAATCGACAGTCGATTTGGCCGATGCAAACACATACCAAATTGATGAGGTATTGAAACCAAATCGCCAAATGAAATCAAGTGAAATCCACCTTGATTTCAAATAGCAGCCGAATTCGACCATTAGTGAATACATGAAATCCCCAAGGCAAGAAGATTTGAAATCCCTACAATTTCACACTATTTCAAATCCCACTACAATTCAAGAAGCTTTTAACAAGGTTTAAAGTATATACATATTACTCAAATTGAAAGGAAGTTGAGCAAATCTATTGTGTAATAGTTTCATTCTAAAACCAAAGCTGAGTGAACAGCACAGTAGTTTCTTTATCGTTCCTTCACTCTATGGTTAAATGAATGTAGATTATTTCAGCATAATAGAAAGCTTATCATGAACATGGGACTCCTCAGAAGTATGCTCAAATATTAATCCCATTAAGCCTTGTTACATATCTATACTTTTGCCAGCTCTAATATTGTGTTAAAGCTGTACATATTGACTTTGAGAATAGTTTGGAAAATATTTAACCCCTGCTGAAAAGAAAATATGAGCCCAGATCCTATTCACAAACAATAAATGGCAGTCGTGTAGATAACAATGGCTTTGTTAGGCCACATTTATCATAGATGGTGCATAACAAGTTATAGATTGAAAGCAGGTTTAACAATTCTTGGCTTATGAATAAATTATTAATAGGTATTAATTAAGTTTGGCTTGCCCCCCACCCTCCCCTCCCACTCATAATATTTTTTAAGAAATAATGACAGGGGTGGCCACTTCTGGTTCACATAGGAGAGGGGGGTGCACCAGGGGCGTAACTACCACTATAGCAGGCATAGCGGCTGCTATGGGGCCCGCAGCCCTAGGAAGCCTGGGTATCTATCAAATAAATAGGGAAGGGGGGCCCCGTTAAAAGGTTTGCTATGGGGCCCAGCCCTTTGTAGGTACGCCCCTGGGGTGCACTACTATACTCCTGCAATCCCTGCACGTGAGAGGGGAGACACAGGGGGGTTCAGACCTCTCTTTCACACAAAAGGTCTTCATGAAAATTAAGAGTCTCTCTTAGATCCTGTTGATCCAGTGCCATGCAATTTTTGTAGTTTACGCTAACATTTTTGACTAATGGCAGGTTTAAGTTGAATAACGAGAATACTTGGCTAATGGCCTTTTCGAAAACTAAAATTAGAACGAAAGTTAATGCAATACTCATATTAGGAATTGGATTCCGCCCTTACCGCACTATCCAGTTCACTGCACTGAATTGCCTCTAATCAGGAACAGTAAGGAAAACTTAAGGTAGGGTTCTGTCTGCTGATTCTCCAATGTATGGGGTGAGTGGTACCCCCTTCCCATACGTAATCTGCACAGTCCTGTGCACTATGGATGTGCTCTGTGTCTATTCTGCCAGACTCCTAACCTCTACATTGTCTCTCTGTTCTAGCAGATCCATTGATGTTTCTCCTTCAGCATCTTCACCATCCTCATCAGAACTGTTCCCACTGCCTTATCTTATTTTTCCGCTGGCAACTGAGCCTCTGGCACACAGAGTAGAGTTCTCTGGTAAATCCTATGTAATGATGGATGACATCCTGCTATTTTTTGCCAGACCGCTTTATCTTCACTCCACTCATCCCTAGATAAATATGGAGCCGCTTTATTGCACAAATTAAATACTTCTTAAATAATAATAGTTTTACCGCTGAATATTTCTACAGGCCAATAAAACCCTTAATAGGTCACTTAACAAAGGATGGTTGGGAGACGAACTCTTGTAACATAGTATCTAGTATACTTAGATATTTTAAACAAAATCTCATTGGGCCCTCATGACTTAGTCAAGAATGGGCAAAACCATGTTGAATTGCAGGGGAGTTAAATTTCACTAGTTGCAAATAGTATTAGAGGTGAGAGATTATATTTCATAGCCCAAGTGTAATAACACTGTAACAGTAACGCTGGTCAATATCTGTGTGTAAAATATAAGTATTCTACCAGCATGCAAACACTAACATTCATTTTAACTCCCCCAGAAATTCAACATGGTTTTGCCCACTCGTGAGTAAGTCATGAGTGCCTAATGATCGGGATCTGGCCATTGTGACTGGTTACATTCTCTCTCAGGTTTGTCCTACGCTAACCTCCATGCCTATCATATCCTGTAGGACCTGTAATGTTTAGCGTGCCTCTTATAACTCATACATATTTATGTCTTATGTGAATGTGCCTTTTATACACATAAACCTTGTTATTGTTTTACACGCCTTTGTAATTTACCCCCAAGCACATCTTATTATTCACCCTGTGTTATCTTCCTTGTTTGCTTTTATTAACCCCAATGTTACATGAAAATATATTGTGCGATTTTTATTTTCTACAAAAAATTAATCTATGAGAATAGTAAAAAGTTTGAGCCAATGTTTGCTGCATGAGGGTCCTTATGTTTAGTGACACACATTATATTTGAAGCTGTTACGTAGCTACAAGTCACACACTCAGTGACCGCTGTATATTCACTGACCTCCTACACATGCTATGTGCAGAAACATATCTTTATTAACAGATTACTTATCCATACCCTGTGGATGATTGCTGAATGATGTGGAGAGCCAGTTAACACAGCAGCTGGGTCTACTAACATAAAGTTTACTAATAGATACTCATTATCACAGAGGAAATATTAGGTAAAACCAGGGCCATCACCTCACGCCAGGCCCGGGACTGACAAAAATTGTAAGTCCTGGGCCCCTACCTTGACATCATGATTCCATGCCGTCATGAGGTCACGCCAGTATGGAGATGATTATTTATGCAAATATATGCAAATTCTTCCCCTAACTCCCCTTCAACTTTCCACTACCCTAACCCCTCTTCCCCTTCCACTACTCTAACCCCAACTCTGTCCTTACACAACCCTAATCCTTTTCTTACACTATAATAAACGTCCCATCACCACAGCCTGACACCTAAGTCGCCCATTATTAGATTGCGTTCATTTCTCAGTCTGGATCAGGATTTGGGTTTTTTTTTGCAGATATGATATATTACATACATAGCATTAAATGTTGTTTTCCTGAATAATAGCAAATCTCATTTTTTAGGACTGTCTTGGATTCTAAGGCATTTGTGTTTAATTATAAGCACTGCAGATATAGACATCTGACTTCCTGCCAGGAAGCTAATGAAAGGATATCCCCGCTGCTAAACTTTCTACACATATACTGCTAAACAGATAAACACTTGCTTTGAGGTAGATTGCATACTAACTTATATATCAAATATCAAAACTATTGTAATGTTATACAATGTTATATACTTATAAAATAGACAACAGCTTACNTACTATAACATGAACTTCTAGCTACCCTTTAAAGCTCCTAAAACCCAGCACGGGGAGGGGGTTGCTGAGTGTCTGTTTCTACTTAAGTCCATTGTGACATGTAATAACTTTCCTATTTATGGTCATAGTACCATTCTGCTGGATGAGTCCAGCCCTGAAATTATCCACCTACCCAATAAAATGTACATACCATTTCTGTTTCAGAAACATCTGGAATCCATGCACACTGTGCACGCTTGCATCCTTCCTACAAACCTATTTCCTGTGTTGTGTATATCACACTTTGTCATTTTTACACTCACAAAATATCCCATTGCAAAGGTTACTAAGGTTAAATACTGCCCCTTCGTGTGAGTCACTGTAGCACTATTACAGCGCATACTAAAACTCACCAGGATGCTGTCAGTGCTCTTTACTAATGGCTCCAGAGATGGGAAGGAAACAGGGCAGGGAGGATGGAATAGAAGTAGATAGCAAAATATAAGAGGAATAGGAAGCGCCTACAGGAAGCTTTTCTCCAAATTTATAATGAAAGGAATGAGAATTTATATATATTCCATTCCTTCCATGAGATAGATAGATGGATAGATAGATAGATAGATAGATAGATAGAAGATAGATATGAGATAGATAGATAGATAGATAGATAGATAGATAGATATGAGATAGATAGATAGATAGATAGAAGATAGATAGATAGATATGAGACAGATAGATAGATATGAAATAGATAGATATGAGATAGATAGATAGATAGATAGAAGATAGATAGATATGAAATAGATAGATATGAGATAGATAGATAGATAGATAGATAGATA